>JALLPD010002468.1:0-10151 GCA_036940065.1 Cyclotella cf. meneghiniana
CATTCAATGGTATAAGGGCCATCTGTCCTTACTCTCAACTTAGTTGGATTGTGCAAGCATAATCAAACTGATAACGCTTCCTGTTTGCTTGATGTAATTCTCATTAACATGATGTTCAAAGAGACGTGCAATTGACTTTCAATCAGCAATCAGCAGTGCATTTAGGAACATGTCTCTTGCAAAGGCAAGAGACCCTGGAGCACTCATGAGGATAGTAGCAACAGTTATTCACATAGCGTGCATTGCCATAGCCAATGCATCATCAATGATGTCTCTAGCCAAGGCCATATTTTGTGGGGGCTGGTATGCACAAGAATTCATTACTAACTGTGTGGTGCATCTGTTCACATATTGCATTAGACTGAGGATTCTTCCTAATCCAGCACACATCCTTGATGTCAGATTGTTCTAGTAGCCATTGAAAGGCACACCTATGCACTCTTCTCCCTTGTCATGTACACAACATACTGACATAGGCCAAGGATACTATGGGCCTGAAACAGGTGGTCAGGCCCAGGAATTGAACCCGGGACCTACTAAAAAGATCATGCTGTGAGGTCAGGGGTTCGAACCCCGGACCTACAAAAAAGATTGTGCGGCAAGGTCAGGTGTTCGAACTCTGGACCTACAAAAAGGATCGTGCTACAAGGTCAGGGGATTGAACCCTGGACCTGCAAAAACATCGTGCGTACAAGGAACACAAAAGCACGTGCAGAATGCATGAACAAGCTCCACATGGAACATATCTGGTGGACGGCAGACAACAGCAAGACTGACAGGCAAAACACAGACCGTTTGAAAGATGATGAATCAGTCCAGAAAGATATGTTCCCTGCAGAGCATATCTTTTTTGGTACAACATCAGGTACCAATTTGTGTAGACTTCTACAGGTTTTCTCAGCCTACTGCAAGACGCCTGTAGAAAACATACTACAAAAAAATTCATCCTGCACATTTACATGATAAATACATAATAACTGTGTTTTGTCACCAATTCATTTTTGTAGTCTGTTAACCTCATAACACCAATTTGGTGACAACCCACACAGCCCCACAACACCAGCCCATACTGTTACTTTTTAACTAGTTCTTATCAAGTAGTACTGCTGGTTTGGTATTTTCACCAGGTAGAACCTACACCAACATTTGACTTAGGTCAAGTTTGTAGCAGAGGGAGGGAAAGGAAATGATTTTGCAGCTGTTGTGTTGTTTGGGTTTTCACATGCTATTTTTGAAAGAAGAAATGTGGTTGAAGTTGCCGAATTGATTATTGGCCTAACTTCAAAAAAATGAAAGCATTAGTTCCAGGGGCCCCTGCTACGGGATTGACCTGTCAAAATGGGTCATAAGGTTTTGCTGATGGCAGCAAAGGTTGGTCCAGCACTAGTGCTGAAGGTGGGGCCTGAAGCGAAAGAAAATTCCAATGTATGCAAATTATTGTGTTGTCACTGGTTTTGGTCAAATAAAATTGATATAAATTGTTGTTTCCTCATTGTTTTGGCTTCATCCATTGTGATAGATGTGCCCACTGGGGACATTTGATACGGGTGCCCCAATGATAGCTGAACTTTTCACATCCTGTTGGCTCCATGGATGCCACCGCAATCCATAACAAAGGCAGCCATGTGGTGGCCAATCAAAGAGGAGACAACAGGGGACAAATGGACTCATTCAAGCCATGGAAAATGAGATTGACCCATGGTTTGATTGGCAGAGGCCCTTTTTAGCATGTTTTGTGTGATCAAGCCCATCTATGACAACAAGAATTAAACACATAGCAACTGACCTGATATTCACCTTTTGTTGCTCAACTTTCTGCAAAGGGGATGTGACTTTTGCTTACATTTCACAAGGAATTGATCAGTTTGATTGCCTGAAATGCTGGATATGATTAAAATAAAAGATATCAAAAAGATACCAAAGTCTGTGGGGGATGAAGGACAGACACTCATGACTGAAAAAACTTCTCATGTGTACCCCCGTATTACCATGTCAAAACTATTTATGAATTGTCACATGTGTGCTTCATACAAGAAGGGTATTTTCAAGTTGCACATGGGATACACTATTGACCTCACATGATAAACAGTATTGAGAATAAGAGGTTTTTGGTACTCTGATTGCTGAAAGCATCTGTGAAAATCAAGCTTGCAAGTTTCAATAAGGGGTACATGATTTTCATCAAGAGATGGGTGTGCTATTATTGATTGTAATGCCAATTAATAATTAAGTCTAAACCATATCATAATTCATTGATTGTTGTATATTCTAATTATACTCCAATACATTTATTATTTTGCATCTAGCTACAAAGAAATTGTATTGCAAATATGATTTTGACTGTTTACCCTAAATCAAATATTATGCAAAGCTTTTGACTGATTGCTGCATATTCTGACTGGGGTTGTCAAGGTTTGAAAATTGGAAGTTAATTTACAAGTATCTGGTCACCATATTATTTGATTATGTTGTGACTGTCTACTGTGTGCTGTTCATTCAAGATGCCAGCTGATTGATTGTTGTGTTTCCTTAACACTCAGTTGGTTGATTTATGTGTGATCCTTGATTGTTAACCTTGCTTTCAACCCTGGAAGCCAACAAAGTTTGATCGATAAGTTTTTTCCAATTCAATATGAGAGATCACCATCATGATCTCATCTGTTGTCTTGATCCCTGGACTGAATCATCATGATCATAATCATGATTGAGTTCTTACAATGAAATAAATCAAAATTCATGCAACAGCAGTTAAAGGGCAAGATGAGGTTGTAGGGGCAGATGAGCTACTATGCAATGGGGTTGAGCTCCCCAAAGAGCTCATGTTGTAAGCAACAACCCTTCAAAAAAATCAATGTTAATCATTTTTGACGTGTTGACCTAAGCAAAAAAGTATTTGAAACTAGGAGACTATAAAGTGGTCAAATGTAGAATACTTTTGGCAGATGACTTTTTTATGAGTTAATTTAATTTTAAAAAAGGAACAAGGATGCCATGATGAAGCAGAGATGCTTCATTTTGGCAAAACAAAACTGTGTAGAAGTCTACACAGTTTTGATATCTTTTGTATTGATGACTCAAGAAAATTTGTGTAGGATTCTACCTGCTGTGGTATGATCTCTTTTGGACCTGAATCCTTTCTCAGAATAAAATGAGGAGGGTTATCAATTCTTGCTATTTGCAATAAATGTTTTTAGAATTAAGGAATGCTCCACATCTCCTGAAAAATTAAAGGAATCTTAAAAGCTACCTTAGAATACTACTGCAGACTAGATAATTTGCCTATGTCACTCACCTCCTTGAATGGAGAATCAGGTGAAATGTGTGAAAAAAACCTCTCAGAGAAAGGAAGAATGTTATCAGTCTTGGGAAGGAAGACACTTGTTTGAACATAATTGACTTGTCTGATGTAACACTACTTTCCAGCATTGTAGTGACTATGAAGTGGTGTTGAAGCATAAGTGTTGATGGAGAAAGGAGTAAAAGGTGACATGACATTTTAATGTTATGTTTCTATATTTTCAAGTATGGTGTTACTCTCCTGATATTTAATCATTCTGATTTTGTTCTGCATTGAACCCTGATTGTCCCATTTGTATGGACTGTAGATATAGTCCAAGGATCACGATAGTTTTTGCTTTCTGCTTTGCGGAGGATACCTTCTTTATGAAGTAGTGCTTTATCACCAATCTTGTAATACCAATCCACGCGAGACTTGTTTTCACATTGGGTGTTGCGATCAGTTTGGCATTGCCCATAATCTCCTATTTTGTTCCAGTCAGCCAAGAAGGGAATGCCAAACAGGATGTCTCTACCAAATATGGCTGTGCCTGGAGAATAGGTACTGTATGGTATGTTGAGCAAACGGCCCATGCAGCATCCATTAGGAAGTCTGACATGTTGCTGGGAACCACTGTGTCAGCTATGTCTAACTCAATGGTGTGGAGCATCATCATGTTTACTTGATGCACCCACTCCAGTATTGCATTCGCTTGGGGGTTGTTGATGCTGGTTGGCTTATGCTTGATACCGTATAATTCACATAGAGTTTTGAATTTTGAAAATGAGCTTGAACTCACTTCCATTGTCATAGATGATCATTTGACAATGTGGGTAATGACTAAACCAGATCTTATTTATCAAAGAGCCAACTTGTGCTGATGATTTATAAAAAATGAGCTTCTTTAGGTTTATTTTGTGTGTCAGTACCCTCACGGCCCTTTTTACCTGAAGGAGTAGCTGAATTGCATTCAGTTACCGGTATTTCCACAATTTCTATCATTGTGACACACACAAAATCAATTTCAGTGCCATCTTTACCTTTGAGAGTGTATGGTCCAATGAGGTCCACACAGAGCGTCTCCCAGAGTTTTGAAACCACCAACTTTGTAGATAGTTTACCATACTTCTGCTGGTATCTCTTGTTGTATTGGCATTAATGGCACTTTCCGACAAAGACGCAGACAGAATTTTGCAAGCTTTCCCAATACATTGCAGCATGAAGTGTCTCTTCGAGACATGTTGTCCCTGGATGTGGTAAGTAGTGGTGATACTATTCTACTGCATACTGTTTTAGTTCCTGTGGGATGACAAGCTTGCAATCCTTACAGAGAAACTGAATGTCTTCAATAAGCTGAGGTTTGTATTTCTCAAGCAATGTGAGTTTATCAAGCATTTTATCCTTGGTTTGAGCTTCTACAATCTCCTTGACTGTGAGGGGATAGATCGCAGTCTCTTTGCTGCGGTTTGCAAACACAAAATTCATGAGTTCTTTGTGAGTGGATGGGATTGTGGTTTCTACAATATGCCCAGTGAAAAATCACCCACACTTTGTGAAAGTCATTGAGTTTTCCTTGTTGTCCTGAATAGATTGCATCCGCAACTGTGTTGTGGATTCCTTTGATATACACAATTTCAGGACCATATTCTCCTAGCAGTAATCTCAAGCAATGAACCCTGTCACAGGTTAATCCTAGAGCATCCTGCATCAGATTATTGTGGTCTTTGTAGACAACAAGTTTCTGTCCCCACAGTATTCCTTTGAATTCCTTTAGTGTTTCAACTATGTCCAGGAGTTCAATTTTGGTTACCCTGTATTTTGCTGACAAACAGAAAGTTTTCTCCTGAAAAAAAGCAATTGGCCTATTGTTCTGAGTGATGATGGCTCCAAGTTGTCTCTTTGAACCATCAGTATAAATCTCAAACCTTTGCGAATAATCAGGGTAGACCAATGACACAACTTTAGCACAGTGGCCTCCACATCATGGAAAGATTTTTGATGTACCTCATTCCAGTGCCAAGGTGCCTTTTGAAAATTTTGTCATTTGGTTTTAATTTTGATATGACTGCACTCGCCAACAAGGCTTGTGAGCGGAACAAACTTTTTGCTGCATCTTACCCAAAGATCTTGATAGTATTGGACCATTCCAAGAAATCTATGGCGGTCTTTGACATTTTTCATTGGTGTCAGTGCAAGTATCAACTGTACCTTCTTGGGTTGTGGTTTTATTCTGTCTCATGAGAGGATGTATTCAAGATATTCTGTTTCTGTAGCACAGAAGATTGATTTGCAAGCATTTACTTTCAAATATGCATCTTGCAGTTTGGAAACAACCAAGTCTAATTTAGCCAGATGATCTTCCAGGATCCCCTTGGTGATGCAAAGTAAATCATTGATGTAAGCTCTGACAAACTCAAGGGTGGTCATTAGTTCTTTCACTTTTGCTTGAAAAATATCAGGAGAACAAGCAATACCCATAAGAAAACTGAGGTATGAATACTTACCCCAAAGGAAAATAATGGTGCAGATTTTGGATGCACCTGGATCCAATCTAATGGTGCAATTGCCCATGTTTAAATCAAGGGTAGTAGCAAAAGTGAAACCTTCTAATTTTTGAAAAACTATAATGATTTTAGGTAATGGAAATGGTTTCCTTACAATTTGTCTATTTACTTCTCTAAAATCACTGAGAAAACATGCAGTTTGGTCTTTTTTGGTACTATCAATGAAGGCAATGCCCATTCAGATGTGGGTTGCCATTCTAGTACTCCCAGTTTGCACAGTCCGTTCAACTTGATTTTAGGGTTGCTTTATGTGCTTGAGAGACTGGGTAAGCTTGGCCATGGTAGGGTTTGACACCTTCCTTTAGTTCAAATGAGACAGGTTTGGTGTTCCAGTCACCTAGTGTATGACACAATGCTAGTGCAATTAAGATAAACAGTCACAGTGAATATGTTTGTGTGATATGTGATTGCTTAATCATTGGAGTGAAGGAAGTGGAGTTCACCGAAAAGAAACAATTGCTGATTAATTCATCCAATTTGAGTGTTTCATCCTATGAAGAATATTATGCTGGAATGCCTTTGAATCCTGAATTGGTCAAGCAGCACCAGGTAGATGATGATGACTTGAAGCATTTGTTGCTATCTCCCAGGTCCAGATGTCATCCACATGGATATGAGTGTTGTGAAAGTTGTTATGCAAGCTTGTCTGCAACAAAAAAGAAAGCCATGAATACAATTCTCCAAAATATGCTATATTGCACATGGGTTTGCTATTAGTCATTTGCCACAGATCATTTCATTTTACAGAAAGATTTGTGATATTCATACCAGAGAAATTATTACAGAAATGGGTTTGGATTATCTTATTTTTGCTGCAATCAGTCCGGTACATTTTGATATGTTCATACCTACACAGCTGGAAGTCAAAAATCAATAAAAGGTCATTTCTGTGTTGATCAGGCTCATTTTGGTGGAGCATTGCACAAGTATTGCACTACAGGAGCTGGAAAGAATATTTATTTGGTGTTGTGTTGGAGAATAACTCCTGAACAAAATACCATAGCCATTAGGCAACCTGAAATGGATACAGTCTGTTTATGGATCTTTTAACTTGGTTAATTTTGACTTGCTTTATCAAAGAATCCTTTCATAAAGGCGACAGTGAAGTCACCCTGCTAGATGAGTGTCCAATCTAGTCATTTTACTTCAAGACGATGACAATGAAAATAGCACAGATGATCCGGTAGATGCCACATGGGAAGGAAACATTCAAGGCAGAACATACTATTTCTCCAACAAGGTTCAGAATCAAACATAAGATAATTCAGTATTTGATAATAGAGAAGACTTTGTTGAGGCAATGCTTACTGCAGCTGCTCCAACAATGTTGATGTATGATTATTACTTGAAAGGGCATGAAAATAACTAAGAGTATATGTTTCATATTCAATTTCCTTGGGTTAGGAAAGAGTATTCAAACTCATTACCATCACCATTTAAAGAAGGATGGTTTTGTTGGTCAATAAAAGTGATTCCTGTGTATTGACACATATTCCATCACTGACAGACTAATTAAATCCTTACAAACTCATCTCAATTTTATCCAAAATTGTCAAATGTCCTTCCTGAGAGAAGTCAAATCACTTTGAATCTCTAACCCACCTTAATTTAAAGCCCCAATTAAACTGGTAATAGACAAACTTATCTAGTAGGATGTACTGTAGCACTTATTGAAGGTGGAGCATTTTGATTGTCCCATGAATCATTTTGTGGTCTAAAAACTAAGATGAATAAAAAATATCACATTTGAAGAATCTTACAAAGGACAATAGAATGTGAGACAACAATCAGAAAAAAATCTTTACGAATCTTTAAATCCACTGTCTGTTGACACATAGGCAATAGGCTGTCAAAATATTGGTAAAAACATTGAAAAAACAGCATGTTTATCAATATAACTTACAACAAATCTTTCTTCTCCAGGGATTGAAGTCTCATCAGTCTTTTCAGAGGGCAGACTCTTTTCATCAAGACAAACTTAATAGTGATATTGCAAAAATGTTAGAATATGAAACTTCACAAAACAACAGAGTAGTCCCATCACAGCACTTTCCAGAATGATATAATTGAAAGTCATGATATAATACCTCAAAATGAAAGACAACACTCAAATTAAAGCAAAACTTAAGCAAGGCTTCTTTCTCCAATGTCAGCATTAATATAATGTGCCATTGTTGGGCTAAGCACTGCAAATCTAAAAATGAATTCCATTTTAATAGCAATAAACAAGAAACACCATTGCAGGTATGGAAGCATTGCTCTGGCACTGACAAAAAATACAAACATGGACTCCACTGACACATCAGTATGCAATATCACCACTTCAGATTGATGGCTGCACACAACAAAATAAAAACCATACAACCAGTGGCCCAACAGAAAAATACTGTGAAATGAGATAGAAGAATGGGAACAGAAGGAAACCGATGGTAGTTGGGGAAACTGCACCAAGCAATTCTCCCAAAGCTACCTTCCCATGATGACCATTTCAATTCATGTCCTAGTTCTCCCCCCCCCCAATGCTTAACCCAACTATTGCCTATTGCAACAAAAGTTCCACTGAAGATCATGTTATCACAAAAATAAACACAGTCCATGTTTACCAAGCAGGAAAATTGCTGCATCCCAAAATACTATTCTAGGAGGTACCACCTCTGTCAACACAAAACCAAAATTATGCACATAATGCTTACCAGACTATTGCTGCATCATAAAATGCTTTCCCTTGCAATATACACCTGCACACACAATAACTTGAATAGATCTGTAAGAGGCAATGAATTAATTGTAAGGAAACAATTTGTTCAGGTGAACAGTAGCAAACAAGAGGATGTTAAAAATGATCGTAGCAACCATCTATGGGAGGTAATGGCTAGCATTACCTACACACATGTGAGAATAACATCAGCCAAAGCATTGCAACTCACTCAATATTGACATAGAAAATGTATCACAATTCCAACAACAAGTGATATAAAGTCATAAATGCATCAAGATCAACATTTTGATATTTATCCAAAACAGTAGCAACAACCCCCCTCATACCAATAGCATGCGACAGACGTGTGAGAATGGTAAAGTGAGGACAGCATCAAGGTGAACATTTTGAGAATATCAAAACATGTGGCATTGTGTGGACAGTTATGTGAGAATAGCAACAGCAGGTACCCTCCCAATGCTTCTGTCTCACTGTGACCATTTTAATGCTACCATACCACATCTACAAACTGGGGCTTTCATCCGAACACTTTTCCCCAACAATTGCATTGACCAAAAGATTGCTGCACCAAAAAATACTCTTCCCATCAACAGACCACCTGCATTAACTGTCATCTCAGTATATCTGTAATAAACAAATGGATTTTGATAAAAACTGTTCAAATGAACACTTGTGAACAAGAAAAATAACTAAAATGTTCCAAATAACATCTTCTGCAGCACAAATATCAGAACAATGGCAGGCAAAGAATCACAACAATGCATACCAAACACTCTAACATGATAACCCATCACAAAACAGGCCTTACAAAGTGCTGCAGTAAGCATAATCCTATCAAAATAGTACCAATCAACAGCAACATCACCCCGAAACCACTAGCATACAACAATAGAATGGAGAATGGGACAGTAGTGTGGGAAGGGATGATAGCATGAGGACATGACGGTTGTTTTGATGGGAAGGTAGCATGGGGATATGACAATAGCATGGGGGATTTGTTAGCATGAGGGTAGACATTAGCATGGGGACAAGGCATGTGTGTCATTGCTGTCCCTCTGCTAATGCCCACCCCCATGCAACTGACTCCTCCACGCTGTCCTCACATCTCCATGCTACCTTCTCCTCCACACCACCATTTCTCCATGCTACCATCTCATCCATGCTGTTGTCCCCTCCATGCTATCATCTTGTCGATGCTACTGCCCCCCTCCATGCAATCATCCCATACCAACAATCCTGCCTTGTCCATACAACCCCCCTTCCCCCATTCTACATTTCTGTCAATGCTACCATAACACAGGCCAAGTATCTAAGGCCAAGAGTAGTATACATTTTAAGTTCTTCTATTTAATTAAAATATAATTGAAATACTTTTCTTTTGTCACAAAGGAGAAGTACACAAGATATTTTGGTTCTTGAGTTCCAAGATGCAAGATCCAATACTCACATACTGTACCAAAAGCATGTAGAATCTACACACCAGGTCAGTTAAAAAAACACACTCAATTTCTGCTGATGTGTTCTACATGCTTGTGCTGCAAGAAGTAGAACCATTTTTAGCAGTAGAAATAATCTCATAATTTTATTTTCC
>JALLPD010002469.1:0-10142 GCA_036940065.1 Cyclotella cf. meneghiniana
GGTATGGTTCAAAAGCACGAGATCAAAGTAGCGTAACCTGGGCTTGTATTGATGATCCCAGCAACTCCCTTGTCATGCTGCCTACCACTGATACAATAGTAAACTCCAATGGGCTTGCAATGCTGATCAAGAATTTCTTTTTTGCTAGAAACATGATGTCCATCACTAACTCTTATCCGGTATGCTTTTCACGGTGCTCTGGTGCACCTGTTCCAATGATATTACAAACTTTCTTGTTGGTAGTCATTCCTCGGCTTGCCTCAACAGGTGGTCCATAGATATCATAGTTCCTGGTTATATTTGCTGTCTGTGGCATTCCAACAATATTACCATCTTGAGCTAGGTGTACTGCCTCCTTGAGACTAGGATATCTCACATTCTTAATCAAATCTTTGGCTTCTAATGATATCTTAACTTCCTTCTTAGTATAGAGATGCTCACGCTCATCTGCTGTCATTAGTGATAGCTGAGCTTGTGTGTTCTTGTATTCAGGATTAATCCAATCACTTAAGTCTTCAACATACATCTTGTTCTTCTTGATGAAAACAACATCTTTCATAGGTGTATGGACTATGTAGGAGTGTCCTGGATTGAAGGTAAGTGGGAACTTGTCCTCAACATCTGACTGCCTGAGCACATTTACTGCACAATCTTCACACGCTATGCACTCAAAGAAACCTTCTAGATCTCCAACATATGAGGTGTTTATCTATTGCCCTAACAGTCCCTTGAAACTTCCCTCTTACTCTTGTGTAGGAACCTTGGATGGACTACATTAACCTGTGATCCTGAATTGAAGATTATATCATAGTACTTTGTTATTTTATTTGATTTCTTTGCTGCCTGAAGACTGAAAGTGACATTAACATTCTTACTATTTTTGTTGTTGGTCATCTCAGTACAATCTCTGACCATGTGACCTGGCTGTCCACACTGTAACAGTAGGTCTGTCTTGTCTTCTCACTGTTGTTTCTACTTGGCTTCCCACTGCTGCTTGTACCTTGCTGCTGTTGCTGTGAGGTATTAGGGGTATTGCTTGGAGCATTACTTGCATCTGAACTATTCATCCTTCCTCGTCTCTTCTTGGCTGTGGAATCTGCTTCCACAAAAGATGCTCTCATATTGATTCTTGTACAACATTCTCATATTGGCTAGGACATATATCTCATTCAAGTCCTTGGGTTCTTGGATGGCCTTCTTTACCATGTCATTGACCATCTCTGCAGCAAACTCACCTTATCAATTCCTGTTAAATGCACAGAGGAAATCTATTGCACCCATTTTGTCAGTTCTCTCTGGATTACCATAGGCCTTGTATGCTTCCAAAAAGTGTCCCTCACCTTGAAGTCAACAATGGACTTAAAAGCACCATGCTTGCAAGAAAAGTAGTCATCAAACAACTGCTTTTGTATGATCACTTCTAGTTTTCAGCCTGTTGTCATCATGTGCAGCTCCTTCACTGCCTTCCACAGCTCTAGTGGATCTTTGGTGTTATCAAAACTGTCATAGTTCTCATATCTCTTGAGCTCATCGACACTCTCCTTGCTCATCTTCCTCCAGATGTAGGCATAAAGTTGAGGTCGCTTGAGTTTCATCTTTGAAATCAGCATGTGTCTCTCCTATTCAGCATTGATGAGTAGAGCCTTCTCAATTTCATCAGTAGACCAGTTAGGGAAGTTCTTGTCTTGATCCACAGCTGGTGGCACCCAGTAGTTCTCATCCCTGATGATTCTTCCTAGGTTTCCATACTTCTCAACACATGCTGCCTTCAATCTCTTCTTCAAGACAACGTAGTTGTTCCCTGGACCATACTTCAAGATGGGGACATCATCATCTCCTCCTGTCTTGGTGGCTCCAGTGAAAGCTTTATAAGTTGATTGTTGATTCCTTCCTCTGCCGCGCCCAGAACGACCCCCGCCACGACCTCCCCTACCATGGGAGCCTCGTCCGGCGTTACCAGTCGGCTGCTGCGCTGTCGCATTTGCTCCGGAATCTCCTTGGGTGTTTGACATTGCTCCTGAAGTGAAAGGCCTTTTAAAATAAAACGAAGAGCTAAAATGGGTGGCGAAATAAAATCAATTGTAGATCGTCGTAATTTCTAGCTGTAGTCCGCAGACTGGCGTCTCGGCGATGTGTGTTTTATTTTAAAAGTGAGCACGTAAAAATAACTAGTTTCGTCTCGCATGATGGTAATATGACAAGCGACGATGCAAAACGAAATCGAAATCTGATCTGACTCAGCATCGGTCGGATAAATTTTCGGGCAAATTCTTTTCACGGTACCTGCTGGTACAACTACGTATCTGCACAAAAAATATACCTTGTTATGCTCAACGCACCCCTGTCGTTTTGTAATCGTTGTTTCGGAGTGTTTTTTGGAGTAGGCAATTCATGGTTGGATTCCCTTGAGTATTTTCTTTGCAAGTTGATGAAATATATCACCAGTAAGTGGTTTTGTGAGTAGATCTGCAACCATCTCCTTTGTGCTGATGTACTGAATCTCCATAGTCTTAAAAATCATCAACTCCTGATATACAACCGCTCTCCTTGCCCTAAAATGTTTGGATCTCATCTTACCAACACTTAGATCCTTCACAAGTGCAATTGTGGAAGTATTGTCTTGATACACTACTGGCTTCTGCAATTTAATTCCACTCTCTCTCAAATACTCATGTAGCCATTCTCCCATAAGTATCAAATCAGATAGTGCTACTAGTTCTGCCTCTGTAGAATCTCTTGTCACAATTTTCTGTTTTCTGCTGATTGTCATGATAGGTGTATCTCCCAATGTAATGACTGCAGCTGAATGACTTTTTCCATCCATGTGACAACCAAAAGCTGCATCAATGTACACACCGACTCTGTCAAATGCTTTGCTGCTCACGGTTCTTGTTTTTTCCTTTGTTGCCTTGAGGTAACCAATTACTCTGGCAAGCTTCTTTTCATCAGTCTTAGTGGGACTCTTGACTCTGGTTGTTAGGTACTGTACCGCCAAAAGAATATCCGGCCTTGCACGCTTGCTGAGGTATAGCAATTTTGCTACCATCCTGTGGAAAAATGAGCTGTCCTTCATTTTCTCTGTTTTATCATCATGATCGAATAAACTTGCTTCTGCAGGTACAACATATTCATGGATTGTCGACATCTCTTGGTACTCCTTCAATATTTCATCGATATATCCATCCATACTGATAATGATATCATCTCGAGTATTCTTTATCATATGCATACCCAAATGACTAAGACCATTTTCATCGCAGTGTTCCACACTAAGCTCCTTGTACTCGTCTCTCAGTATGGTTTGAATCAATTTTTTTTGTCTTCATCTGATGTTAGAACCAAAATATCATCAACATATAATACCAATGCGATTCTTTTCCCATTTCTCATCATTCTGAATACACATCTGTCCATAGCATTCTGTTTGAAACCTTGTTTCTGCAAGAATGTAGATAAGACCTCATACCAAAGCTTGGCTGACTGAACTAAGCCATATAGAGCCTTCTCGAGTATCACGTATAACTTTCCATTCCTTGCAACATATTCCTTCAGTTCTGGCATGTGCATAATGGCGATCTTGGATAAGTCACGATCTAACTCCATGACCACATCACGATCAATAGTCGCATTGAGGTACGCTCCACCAATATCTATCTTCGTGTTTGATTCTCTGTTGACCGCTGCTATTTTGAGTTCAGTAAATATTGACTCAGTTGATGCTGTCGGTGATGCTGTGTCTGTATACACCGTGCGATCCTGCATACGGCCATCGTCCACGAACCTTGCTTTCATTTTCTCAAAAGTGCCCTGTGCATCATATTTCTCATTCAAAAACATATGAGACTTGATTATCATTTTCTTTTGGTCCTGTGTCAAGTCCTCTGGCCTAATCGCTTTCATAGCTTTTTTATTCTTGAACAGTTGATGAAATTCACTCGCAATTGCATCTGCAGCAACCTTTCCTTTCTCTCGTAGACCTTTTTTCACACTGATGTTACTGAGACTATATTCGAATCGATCATCTCTTTCTCTCACCCCTGCATTCGAACGTTGGCTCCTTCGCAATGCTGGTTCATCTAGTACTAACTCTTGTACTGTTGGCTCAGGTTCCTGTACAGTCTCTTCAGGAATAGGTTCTGCTTCCATCTGTTCTTCCTGCACCTCTACTGCCACCTGCTCGGTTTCTTCTTGTAGCGCCATTGCCTCTTCTGCAGTGACTGTCTCAACTGTAGGAACTTCAGGTGGTTGGTGAGTTTCTACCATAGGAATGATTCTTTCTGTCATATCTGTTTGATTTTCACTATCAACGGTGATATCGGCTGCTGTGATCAGTTTGTCACCCGCTAGCACATTTATTTTATCAATTATAACCTGTGCTGTTGGCAGCTTACGCCAGTGGGTCCTTCTTACATACTTTTCTGATTCCAAATTGTAAAGTATCCATGATCCCGAAATATTTGCTGATGGGTATAGGGCGATGCATGGTTCAGTTCTCATCTGGGTGACATCATTTGACCGTACACTTGGATCATACGCTTCAACATAATCCCCAAAACCCACCAGGAACTCTCTCCTGTAGTCAATCTTCCTTCCAGTAAATCTCACTCTTGGACAAATATTGTCATTCAGTGCTGAGCTTCTCCTTGTGTTAATTCGATTGATCACATATGTAACAAGATCTTTCACCCTGACCCTTGGTAGCTTATATGGTAGTCCTGCTACCACTGCTCTGGCCATTTCCTTTACTCGCCTGATCTTGGCATCTACCTTTGGTAGGTGATCTCCTGCACCACTGATATCAAACTCGATTCCTGGAAAAGAATCCTTGCATGCCTTCAGACCTGACTGTGGGTCGATCCTTATTAGGTATGGCTCAAAAGCACGAGAGCGAAGAAGTGTAACCTGGGCTTGTATCGATGATCCAAGTGACTCTTTAGTCATGCTGCCTACCACTGATACGATTGTTAGTTCCAATGGGCTTGCAATACTAATCAGGAATTTTTCTTTTGCTAGGAACATAATGTCCATCACTAACTCTTGTCTGGTACGCTGTTCACGAAGCTCCGGCGCACCTATCCCAACAATGTTACCCACTTTCTTGTTAGTGGTCATTCCTCGGATTGCCTCAACTGGTGGTCCATATATATCGTAGTACCTTGTTATATCCGTTGCTGTCTGTGGCATTCCAATGATATTGCCATCCTGTGCTAGGTGTACTGCCTCCTTGAGACTTGGGTATCCGGCATTTTTAATAAACTCTTTGGCTTCTAAAGCTCTTTTGACTTCCTTTTTAGTATAGAGGTGCTCACGCTCATCTGCTGTCATGAGGGATAGTTGAGCTGGCGTATTCTTGTATTCAGGGTTGATCCAATCACTGAAGTCTGCGACATACATCTTGTTCTTCTTGAGGAAAACAACGTCTTTCATAGGGGTATGGACTATGTAGGAATGTCCTGGATTGAAGGTCAATGGGAACTTGTCTTCAACATCTGATTGACTGAGCACATTCACTGCGCAATCTTCACAAGCTATGCACTCAAAAAAGCCTTCCAATTCTCCAACATAAGAGGTGTTCATCTCTTGTCCTGACAGTCCCTTGAAACCTCCCTCTGACTCTCGTAGGTTGCGTAGGAACCTTGGATGGACTACATTGACTTGCGATCCTGAATCAAGAATTATTTCATAGTATTTTGTTATTTTATTGGATTTCTTTGCTGCCTGGAGACTAAATGCGACATTAACATTCTGATTCTGTTCGTCATCATTCGTCTCAGTGCAATCTCTGACCATGTGACCTGGCTGTCCACATCTGTAGCAGTAGATCTGCCTTGTTTTCTCACTGCTGTTTCCACTTGGCTTACCATTACCACTTGCACTCTGTTGCTGTTGCTGTGGTGTATTAGGGGTATTGCTTGGAGTATGACTTGCATCTGGACCCCTTGTCTTTCCTCTTCGCTTCTTGATGGTGGAGTCTGCTGCCACAAAAGATGCTCCCATATTCATGCCTGTTCTCTCCTTCTTGTACACCACTCTTGTATTGGCGAGGACATATATCTCATTCAAGTCTTTGGGTTCTTGAATGGCCTTCTTTGCCATGTCATTAACTATTTCTGCGGCAAACTCACCATATCTATTCCTGTCCAGTGCATAAAGGAAATCTATTGCAACCATCTTGTCGGTTCTCTCAGGGTTGCCGTGGGCCTTGTATGCTTCCAACCTTGCAGTAAATCTTGCCTTGAAATCAACAATGGATTCGAAAGCGCCTTGCTTGCAAGAGAAGTAGTCGTCACAGGACTGCTTCTGTACGATCACTTCAAGTTTAGAGCCTGTTGTCGTCATGTGCAGTTCCTTCACTGCTTTCCACAGCTCTAGTGGGTCCTTGGAGTTGTCAAAACTGTAGTAGTTCTCATGCCTCTTGAGCTCGTCGACACTTTCCTTGCTCATCTTCCTCCAGATATACGCATAGAGTTGAGGTCGCTCGAGTTTCATCTTGGCAATCAGTCTGTGCCTCTCCTTCTCTGCATCGATGAGTAGGGCCTTCTCAATTTCATCAGTAGACCAGTTAGGGAAGCTCTGGGCTCGATCCACAGCTGGTGGTACCCAGTAGGTCTCATCCCTGATGATCCTCCCTAGGTTGCCATACTTCTCGACACATGCTGCCTCCAGTTTCTCCTTGAAGACAACGTAGTTATTCCCTGGACCATACTTCAAGATGGGGACGTCATCATCTCCTCCTGCCTTGGCAGCTCGAGTGAAAGTTTTATGAGTTGATTGTTGATTCCTTCCTCTGCCGCGCCCAGAACGACCCCCACTACGACCTCCCCTACCATGGGAGCCTCGTCCGGCATTGCCAGTCGGCTGCTGCGCTGTCGCATTCGCTCCGGAATCTCCTTGGGTGTTTGACATTGCTCCTGAAGTGAAAGGGCTTTTAAAATAAAAAGAAGAGCTTGAAAAGGGTTGGCAAATAAAATCGATTGTAGATCCTTGTAATTTTTAGCTGTAGTCAGCAGACCACTGTAGTGTCTCGGCGATGTGTGTTTTATTTTAAAAGTGAGCACGTAAAAATAACTAGTTTAGTCTTGCATGATGGTAATATGACAAGTGACCATGCAAAACAAAATCGAAAATGAAATCACTCAGCTTTGGTCAGATACATTTTCGGACAAATTCTTTTCACGGTACCTGCTGGTACAACTATGTACTCACTGCACTAAAAAAAATACTCTCATTACACTCAACCAGCATGTTCTTCATTAAAACTGCTGTATATTGTTCAAAATGTTGATGTGTTCCCCCAGCATACAGCTATCATTACACCTTGCTCACCCACCAGAGAAGAGTGCATCCTAGCCTCACAGTACTTTATAGCCAGAGTCACAGCACTTTATTTTCAAAACAACAAAAAACACCTTAAAGATCTCATTTCCTGCGTAATCGCTCATCATTGCAAACATGGTCATTGTTGTCATAGAAAAACACCTTAAGGCTCGTCGTCATCGTCGTCATGGTCATCGATGTCATAATGATCCCATTGCACTACATCCAATTTCACGTTTTCAAAAGCTGCTTCCATATAAGAATCAAACGCCCTAAAACACTGAGCAAATTGCGGATTTATTCCGCTTTCATCCGGTATCCAGTCTATATTGCGAGTATTGCCTTGCATCACAGGGGTATTGTACATTGGATCGATTCGCTCATTGTTGTTCGCAGGAGGTTGGAAAACCTCCACAGGCACCGGGGCCTCTGTGGTGACCTTCCATTTGCAGAAACAGCCGCCGCAGACAAAGAAAACAATGATAAAAATAAAGGAAAACGAAGTCATCTTGTTTTGTGGAGAGGAAGTGCGGTAATATTCTCAATGATGGGAGCGACGCGAATAATTATCGCACGACTTTCATTTTCGCGTGTCTTGTAACGCATACATCCGTTCCAAAAACGTCCGCATCGGGTTCGTAAACGATGTCACGGTGGCTGCCGGTGATTTTGCATTCGCCATTGTTCTCAGAATAGGTAATTCCGTCAATTTCGACGGAATACGCGTCACGGGAAGGATCGACGTTCGAAAGAACCTCGATGCAAATGGCTGTGTTGGTTGCTGCGGTGACATTATGACTCTTCGGATCGACATGCTGTTGTTTGTGATGCAGATTATTAATGGGTCAAGTTAACAGGCTTTTATGAAATTGAATCTGCCGAGAGAAAAATAACAATCAATTGCAGAAACGTAAAAGTTTACCGTCGTATAGCTGCATGGTAACGATGAGGGTACAGACAAATGGCTCGGTGAAGTATTCACGTGTCGCTGGACAGTGACTCAATTCAATCGTGACGTCGGTTATGGCAATGGCACTTCCGGAGTAGGTGGTCCAGGGGATGAGTAAAGTCGGACCGACGTTTGATTCCTCAATGTTCGGTTTAGAATCTGATTTTTCCGCTAGAGGTGGAGGATTCAAAGAGCGACTCGACAAAGTGGTGCTTGGATCATCAGTTGAATAATGGGGAGTCAGTGAACCGTTCAGTCGGCCATCGAAAGACGAGCAAACAATAGGGCGGTGAAAGGTGGGCGAATCCGTGAAAGTTGGAGAAACGAGGGCGTCCATGGGCAATGGGACGGCCGAAGAAGAAACACCGCTCTGAGGAGGTAACAAGAAAATCATAATGGATTCCGAAGGATGCGCAAATAGGAAGAGTGCCACCAGTGTAACTCCTTGATTCAAATATCCTCCCTGGCAAGCCTAGACATTTTGTTCCGCCGACCGATGAAAAAGAAATTCAAATTCTCCATGTGCCGCAATCCCCAGACCCGGGATCGCCATTCTTGCCAGAACAATGTTCTTGACTAGGATATCGGTGGACTCGAACAGCAATCTACAACAACATTGTCAGGACTTAAGGCTTGGAGATCCATTACCCACTGTATTTAGGAGGTTTTGACCATTTCAATTTAGATGGTGAATTTGGATCGGATTCTTTAGAATAGATAGAGGCTCTCCACCCTGCTGGTACGTTTGGAAGCTTCTTGCTATCAACATTATTACACCATGGCATGTCCCCTCAGTAGAATCATCACATACAACAATACTGAAGTTGGTACCACTAGCAACTCGAGTGCATTTCCATTCGCAGCTGGCACTGTTAGACTGCTGAACCTATGATTGCTAGACAGTCCTGTACCATACATTGCTGAATGCTCTGCACGTGCACTTCACCAATCAAATCAATGACAGCTTCCAACCTTAGCCACCCCCTCAAGGCATGAATACAAAAATGTGAACTGATGTCGTCTCTCATGTTATGCCCGAAATGCTGGCAGTCGCAGAGCCTATAAACACAGTTCCCTCTTGCCACTTGGGAAGGGAATGATGATAACTGCACCAATGCTTCGTCTGAGCAGAATCAAGTGACAAATTCTTCGCTTCATTATCGTAGTGTTCTGCCACCAGATCCAAAACAGCATTGAAAGCCTCCTGAGATTGTAAATTCAATAATGTCTGAACCCAATTAGAGGAGGTCATCGTTCAACATTTAGTTTACAGAGAACATCTCACCTCACTTCTGAATACGACCCATCCATCAATGAAAAGATATGCCAGCGATGTACCTTTGGGCATAAACTATCACGTTCATTTTTCTAAAATGCAAGAAGCTGCAGCAATTCATGCACTGAGTGAAGAGGTGCATCCGTCAATTGATACAATTCGTGTAACATCTTGAAATCGAAACTTATAAACAAGACTTCACCAAACCAATGAGATGATTTTTCCAACAGACCCTGCTCTCCTTTCAATGTTCGAAAAATGCTGTTGCCCTATAGATGGAAGTTGAGTAGTGCTGGTACAATAATGCTGCATGGTTCTTGTCTGGATGTGCTTTGTTGGCTTGGGTGAAAAGCTAATCAAGGACAAGAAAGAACTATGGGGCATATATATATGTAAAATTACTTTCACTTTCGTCCACAGCATACTACGATCTGACAGGGTATGAAGATCAGGTGAGTAGAACAAGTCTTGTCCTTTTTGGGATGAAGCATCATCATCCCTAAGAATTGTTGTGTTTGATAGATGGACATTTTTACCTTTCAGATCAAAAGCCATGCACAAAAGTTTGAATTGCATCATCCTGAGCAAGCAAAAATACTC
>JALLPD010002470.1:0-10156 GCA_036940065.1 Cyclotella cf. meneghiniana
TACGACTGCATTGAGATCTGCTTTTTCATACTTAGCATCCAAGATCTTGACAACCTGCTGCATGGCTTCAAGAGTACTCTTAGGCTTATGGATCATGACACTATTATTTGCCATCTAAGCCCTTTCAATCTTAGCTCTAGTTGAAGGTTTGGTGATGTCTCTCATTGGCAAAATGATTCTATCAATGTCCATTTCTTATGTTCAAAAATTTAGAACAATTCTTAGCTCCGTCAGGGTATTTGTACCAAGAAGGTCAAACCCTGGCAGGTTTGTTGTGATACCATCATACTCCACAATATCAGGTTGTATCAGTTACTCCCTGCTTGCAGAATAGTTGAGGAATTTTATTCTGAGTTTGCCCCTTCCATGCATGTGAAAGGTCCATATGACATATGCCATGACTTTGGCACCTGCCTAGTCAGGTAGGGAAAAGGTCTGAATTTCCTTTTTTGTGGAAAAATGGTCTTCATTGTAACCTGTGTCTAGGAGCACCCGTATTTTGTTGCTGGGGGTCTCCTCAATGGGATGTTTGGGCCCTTTGAGGATGAATTTTCAGTCACTGGTTCCATAATAGCCACTAAGGCTGTTATTGCTATGTCCTCTGGTGGATCTAGAGGTTTATTGGAATTTTTAGATGGGATAGCTTTAATCAGACAGAAAACTGTGTCAACTAAACTTGTACTAGTTTTAGTTTTCTTTATGACATGTAAATCATCTGTGCTATTCAACCCAGCACTTCAGTAGTCAGAATC
The DNA here is from genome assembly GCA_036940065.1 of Cyclotella cf. meneghiniana. Classification (NCBI taxonomy): domain Eukaryota; phylum Bacillariophyta; class Thalassiosirophyceae; order Thalassiosirales; family Thalassiosiraceae; genus Cyclotella; species Cyclotella cf. meneghiniana. The sequence continues at coordinate 753 of JALLPD010002470.1, forward strand.
AAAATTGATTTCACTCTCTTCATGGCAGTTACAATGCTTCTGACCATGGTTGGAGTTCTTCAGCACAGAGTGCACTGTCTTCTTAGTTTTGGCATGGATTAGTTTGGCAAAGTTCATCCCATCTTTTCCATTTGCTGGTTTGTTGGGTTTGGGCACCCCTCCTGCCTTCTTGTGGCTTCCGTCATTGTTGTAGCGCCTGCACTCCTTGGTGCTGTGCATAGTGTGCGTGCCCCCATGTTTCTTGCAGAGAGAACAGTGCTTCTCTGTCTAGCCTTGCGTTCCTTCTTGGGGATACATGAATCACTAGATTCTGCCTTCCCCTTGGAGTCAGTCCCTCTAGCTTTGTCTTTGCTAGGGAGCTTGTCATCAAGCTTGACGATGCTCTCACTGTACTCCAAAACCAACAATAGAGCCCTTGTACTGACTGGAGTGGGGTTCTCCATGAGGTCCTATTGCTGCTGGCTATTGATGGGGCACATTTGCAACAGATTTGTTGCAAGATTGACATCCTCAAGTATGCCAGTTTGGTTGCCGAGTTTGCCTTCAGGCTCTTGAACAAGCCAGAAAAGCTCTCTAGGTACCTGCTCAACTGCTCCGTGCACATAAAGAATTTCTGAATTGGAACCCTGTCCGGCTTCTTCAGTGTGTTTGTGATGTAGAACTTCACTGCCTTGGCTGCATTGGGGCAGAATACAGACTAGAGGCGGAATGTTATGCAATCCATAAAAGAGGTCAAGGTTTTTCCTGCTTTCTTTTCGTGCACCTCACCACTGAGGTCTTCCCAGGAAATAGCATTGGTCTGAGCCTTCACAATCTTCTCCCGGGGCTGGCAAGCCTTGTCAGTGAGGATATTTCTATAGCGCTGTAAAATCTGTGTGACAATTGTGTCCGCTCAATCCTGTGCTTTGTTCCTTGCATTTCTGGTATTGTCGAGTGCTGCGTTAGCTGCAACAACTGCAGCTTGAGGGGATTCCTTACCCTCTGTCTTCTTGAGCTTTTTGGGTTTGTCAGGAGCAGACTTGCTGGCTACAATCAGCTGCATGAGGTTCTTTTGTCCTCCCCCTTTCTTCACCTTGTCCTTGTAGGTCACCTTGCCAAGATCAAGGTCCATTATTGCAGTTTTGACTGTGTAAATGGCCTCTTGAAACTTGGGGTCCAAGTCCATGTCCTTGATGGCATGAATTGCCCCTCACACATGGATGAGAAAGTGCTTGAGAGTCCCAGATGCCCACCTCATCATCCTCATCTCCCAAAGGTAGGCTGAGCTTGAAAGACGTCAGCTGATGCTTGGTCTCAAGTGCCTCTTGGATGAGGTCTTGATCCGGGATATAACAAATGGGCGAGTTCTTGCCCCCAATGCCCTCACTCTCTACATTCTTCAGCCCCTCTTGAACTGCCTTGGAGAGCAATGTTCTCTTCAGGGCCTCTCCCAACTCTGTCTGTTGAAAAAACACCTTTGTAGAAGCTCTTTTGTGGATGAAGGTCAACCGTACACATTTACTTGGGCGGCTAATGTATAGATTGGGTGACTTGGAAAGCAACATGGTGTCAGATCCAGAGAGGTAGCAGTCCAGGAGGTATAGACTTGAATGGAGAAAAAAATTTGGAGTTGGCTGTCGATCAAATGTGACCTCAGCCAAATGTTGATGTAAGTTCTTCCTGGTGACAAAACCAAACCAGCAGAATTACTAGATAATAACTAGTAAAAAAGTAACAGTGAGAACTGATGCTGTGTGGTTGAGTAGGTTGTTGCCAAATGGTTTTATGAGGTTAACAGACTATAAAAATGAATTGGTGACAAAACACAATCATCATGAATTCATCATGTAAATGTGTGTGATGATTATTGTTGTAGTATGTTTATACAGGAGTCATACAGCAGAATGAGGTAGTGTGTAGAAGTCTGCACAAGCTTGGTACATGATGTGTTACCAAAAAAGATATGTTCTGCAGGGAAAATATCTTTCTTTGACTGATTTATCATTTTAAAATGATCTGACCTTCATTGGTTTTTTGGTTGGTCTGGCCATTGTCCATCATTCACACAATCCACGTTGAAGTTGCTCATGCATTCTGTGCATGTTCTTGTGTTCCTCGTATGCACAATGTTTTTAGGTCCAGAGTTTGAACCCCTGACCTCACAGCAGAATCTTTTTGTATCCTATGGGTTCAATTCCTGAGCCCAATTGCCTGTTTCAGGCCCATAGTATGCTTGGCCTATGTCAGGTAGTTGCTGAATCCATGCAGTTGAAGTTGTATGTGATTAGAGAGATAATCTTCCTTGCAAAAAAGAGCATCATCGCTTCTCACAAAAACAGAGATGCAATCTGTTGATAGAGGTTTCTTTGTTTTGTGCACGGTAAAATTCTTTCAGAATGAATTGTGAATGGTCATGTTTGTATGTGGTTTCATGTTTGCATATGCACATAAACCCAAGAACAATTGTTGATCCAGATGCATTAAAGGAATGCAGAGATAGTATGAGATTGTGTTGTCTAACATATCACAATCTTTACAATGATTTCATCAGACATATTGATGGATAATGTGAATTGTAATGAAACCATTTTGTAATACATAATATTAAACAGTCTTGTATTTTGCCATAAGAATACCTTTAATTTTGCAAGGCATAATGATTCTGTTTCATCCTGCACAACCCAAAAACATATCTTGTTTGTCATATGGAGACCTCATGTGACATCATGCATAATGATACAGACATACATAACATAGAACAGTCTCTCATTTTGTCATTGAAAGACCTCTCATTACATCAGATGTCAGAATGATTGTAATTTGCCTCATGTAATCTCAACCAAACCGTTATTTCAGCAGACAAACGAAGTCCATGATGTCATGCATTATTCAAATGTCTCTCAAATCATATAGAAATACAACAAATTCTCCCCATTTTGAGAGCAACACACAACCATGATTGTTTGACAGTCTTCATCTATTATTTTTCTTCAAAGGTTTCCAGATCAACTGGAAAGTGCAGAACATGACTTTCCAGTGCAAATAGTTTTCATCTATCTCAGGGTTTGTTTCCAATGTTCAGTATTTGAAGGATCTTTGTCAGTTAAGCCTAATCTACTCCATTGCACAGTGGCATTGCCAAATAGCCATGGGAATATTGATTGTGTAAGGTATCAAAACATTCATCCTATACCTGATGAAGACAAATGATAAAAAATAAATCAATATTGTCAAATTAAAACCAACTCAGTTTTGGTATAAGTCACCTGAAGGAATCACTATTAGTTTGACATGTGACATTTCCTGGAGGGTCTCAAAAATATAGAAATGAGAAATTCTCTTTATGTCTGTTGCTCATCCTGTACAATCCATGAAGTAAACTTCAGGATACATCATGGCTTGTTTTACCATTTCATTGTTGGAATATGACAGAAGGAGAACAGTTTAGTCTTATTATCAAAAGTTAGTGCTTGCTTCAGTTGATAATATTTTCTCAAATTTTTGGGTTCACATTAAGCTGCTTTGGGCACTCTTGTGGTTGTGATAATGTGTTGACAACAAGGTCAGGTTGTCATACACACAGCATGAATTTTTTTGTTATTGAGAAAAGCAAGGGATGCTTGCTGACTTGAAAAACAACCTAACCTCTGAAGCTTTTCAAGCTGCCTCTTCAGACAACATTTTGTGATCCAAGCCTGGTTCCATTTTTCTTCAGAGTATCATAAGTAGTCAGGTAGCTGGCTGAACTGAAAAGAACCATCCATTTTTTGATGAAGCTAAGTAGACTGAAAATTTTTGGATTTCTTCACACTCATAACTGACGGTAGCTGGAGAATGAGCTTGATTGTCAGAAATTTTAGCAGAACCCGTTTTTGGCAGTTTGTGGGAAGGAGGTCAGGGAAATGAGGCTAAGAAAACTAAATGTTGCATTCTTGTCTTTCAAAAAATTATTTGTAGAACAAGATGTAAGCTTAAATTTACTCAAGATCATCATAATGCTCACTATCCTAAATTTACAAATGGTAACCAATATCAAACATTTTTATCCAAGGACTTATTACAGCTGAGGGACAATGCTAATGGCAGCAAAAAATATCACAAGGATGGTCAATGCCTGACATATACCTGCTTCAAAATATCCCTCTGCATGAACAATCTATGTACTGTCTCCTGCAACCAATTTATCATGTCTTTTTTACCTTTTGGATTGGTCATGATCCAAACATCCCTGGATACTTCTTTCAAAACACACCAGAAAGTTTCAGAAACCAACACTGATTGTATTCAAACCAGCAACTAACATGAAAAATATGACACACCATGTGGATGATCAGATCTCACATAAATTTTATATCTTCCGTAGGCACACATTTTGTTCTAGATAAAAAAAGATGTGTATTATTGTATCCTTATTATAGTGCATGGCATATTTTTGCTTACAAAATACAATGAAACTGCAAAAATTGCTATGTCTGTCTAACCATGCCTACCTCTCTAGTATATGCATGAGTGTTATTCTTGTTGCACCCAGAACAATAAATAGTAAGAATCAGGGGTATCAAAATTCATATCTTCCTACCTTTACCTTGTCCTACTCATGCATAGAGGCCCTTTTGTATACAAGAAGGAAGTATGTATAAAAAGGGCTGATAACCTGTGTACTTAGCATTGGCTAGCAACTGATGGTTTCTGGCTACATACGGTCCAGTAGTTGAGTACTGATTTAGTACTGAGTCCTACATAATACCTACCTACTAAAGGATACCCACCTCAGTCTAATTGAATGGTATAAGATTGTGTGTGAGTACTTGGTGTAGTACCTTTCACTGAATACCTGTCCAAGCATATGCAATTAAGCTGTAGACTGGTATATCAGTGGTATATGAGAAGCATGTGTAGTACATAACCACTTTTGGTATTTTAAGGTCACTATTTTGAGATATGTAAATATTGCTAAGAGAGCTGTGATGTGGACTGCATGTTCATGGGGGACTCCTTTGACTGACCGGAGAGCAAAGAGAGAGTTGTTAGTAGTTTGCAATCAATCATAATTTTCATTTAATTCTACAAATAATTTCATCTACCAATTGATGCCTACACAGACCATAGGTCACAATTAAAATAGCCCCCATATACTCACCTTCTGACCTCTTCAAAGATGTCCTCCACTTTGTCCTCCATGAAAAATCTATACCTCCAAGCCTACAAATTCAGGCCTCCATTTGGCTTGATTGTCCCTCAAGACTCCAAGGAAGCTCCGCAAACTTCATCACCAAGGTCGCCAAGGTTTCCACCAAGAAAACCCTCAAGACCTCTCTCAAGACTTGACACCTCCACTTCTGCCTTGAAGATGCTCAAGAGCTGCCATGCTCTCCTTCCCATGACCTTGCCAATGAAATCACCATGTATCTGCAAACTCATGAAAAGTGATTGCAATGAATTCCATGAATCGCAAGATGCAATTGGGAAGAACTGTGCAAATCACAACTGTGATTGCAACAACGCCATGGGCTTGCAAAAACAGCCACAATGGACCTGCTGTGAATCATGAAAAGCAATTGCAATGATTCTGCAAACTCACTGAAAAGCAACTGTGTTGACTTTCACAAATTGCAAGATGCAATTGTGATGGAACCCAGCAATCTGTACATGCAATCGCCATGACCTTCCAGAATTTGCAAGAGCAATTGCAATATTATGATGACACCGCAAAGTTCATGAAAATGACAGTTTTTTTGCAAGTTACAAATTGCAATTTCAATGAACTGTCCATAAACCGTGAAAGCATTTGCAAAAATCCCACAAGCTCAAGAGAGTGATGGCAAAGCACCACTGCATATCGCAAGTGCAATCACAATGCAACTCAAAAACTTGCACAGAGGCAAGTCTGAGGCATTTTGCAGACTCATGAAAGCAAGAGCAATGAAGCTTGTGAACTTGTGAAAGCAAGCAGCATGAACCTGTGGGCTTGTAAATGCAACCATGAAGAAGTCTGCAATCTGCAAAGAGCAAACATGATGCAATTATGTGACCTGCCAATCCAATTGCAATGACCCATAGGAATACATGAGTTGAAAAAGCATCCACAACAACCTCCCATGAGTCAAAGAAAGCAGTTCCAGCACAATATTCTGCTTGTGTTGCAAGCTATGTGAAGTTGCGAATGCAATCATGACACTACTACACCACAAATTGTGACAAGCAATTGCAATCAAACAGACTGTGTGAGCAACAAGAGCAATCATCACAAATGCAGGTCAACTGTGATGATGATGACCAGTGCAAAAGATGACTGCAATAATGATTGCCAACAACTGTTGGTAAAAACAAAGTTGAGTTTTGAAAACAACTTGACCATCAACCTGTTGTGACTTGCCAATGGCAAGAGTGGTTTGCAGCTCAAACCTCCTCAGCAAAAGAAAATTTGCTGGATGCCACAAAAAATATGCACTCATCTCACTGATGACTTGCATAGGCATGTTGTCAAGTTGGAACTCAACTCAACAATTGACCATTATTTTGCTTTCCAATCTTGAAAGCATCGTTGCCCTGGGGTACACAACAGCACAGCAGAATGATTGATTGTTGATTTCTTTTCCCCATTATCACATGTTGATGCCTTTTGACTTGGCCAATGACTATTGCCTTGCAAAAATAAAATAAAAATAAAATTTTTTGTTGTTGAACAAATAAATATGCACAGTCTGAGACAAGTGTTCTTGTGTCTCCTTCCTTTTTCAAACTTACTCTTGTCCCTGATGGGAACAAGTGAGTGTGGAAAGTTTGATGAAACATTTTTTTCTGTTCTTTATTTTTGGATTAGGTCAAGACACCTATCAAACATGACTAGTGCTCATGACACTATTGCTTTTCCTGTTTAGGAACAGTTGTTATCCATGACAATTTTTTTGTCTGATAACGGTACAATGAAGAGAACTTGCCAATCAGTGAATAGACTTCATATGGGAATGCTAGAACTAAGCATAAACGCCTGTGTTAGCCATGACAATTCATGTTTTTTCTTTGCATTGGTACAGTTTGAAAACTTACAAACTGAATGAATGGTGCTTGCATATTGTTCTCTGCTAAAGAAGCATCATATTGCTAAGCAGGACAATAAAAGCCCCAACCATCAATCTCCAGAGTGAAATTGACTTGTTCAGTTACCAAAACATGTATTGTTTTAGCAATACTTGTGATGTTATCACAGTGTGTTTGAGAAAGTTCTCCACCTTTGCACAACAAAACTTGGACATTTGTTTGATTCAACAATTCCTCATTAAAAGCAAGTCAGTATGACTTTAATTTGTGCACTGTTTTCTCCTGAAAGAACAATTGAGTAAAGCAAATTGTTAGACATAACAACTTGTTGCTGGAGTTTGTAAACTCACTCAGCAAAGTTCTTAGCTTTTGACTGAAAGCAAGTACAGAAATGCTGCATGCTTGCTTAGAGCTTAACAAACATGAATGTAAAAGTGAAGTCTGAATAGCTCCCTTTTTAACTTTCCAACACTTAATATTTCCCGAGTAAGGAAAATAATTTGATGGACAGCAGTGTTCCATGTAACAATTAGTCGGTACAGTTTGATAAAAAAATACTGGACAACATTCTTGACCTTCAAAATTGAAGTCAAGTATATGTTAACTCATGTTTGTTCAGTTTTGACAAACACAATGTTCAAAAAGGTAGCTTCATAGCAAAAACAAGCTAAAGCTCTTGTGCCACAAATGATGAAACACATTTGTTTGTTGTACAACAGGAGAAGTCAGACTTACTTTTTTCATTAAATGTAAGTAGTCAGTGCTTTTGACTAGCACATATGATAATTATGGTACCTGGCTCTAGATGAGGACAGGCAGTGATCTACTTCATCAAATGAATAATGATAAAGACTAAACCTCTAGTCTGTCTCAAATATTCCAGTGCTCTGGCCTTTGAGCCATAGAATCCCTCATCACCTCGTTGCCTAACTAGACAGCAGGCCAGCATATACTATAATAACTCAGTGCAAACAATGTTTCACTGATAAAAAGAGCATTTATGTGTATTAATTTATTTATTTGCCATTAAAACAAATTCCCATTGGTTTTGGTTACTTAATTGCTATATTTTGCCTCCTAACAATGCCCCTGTGCAGATTATGTCAATACAGCATGTCATCTGACAATTGCCCCTTGGATCATTGACAGTATTCTGTTGTTTAAAATAAAATTCAACACTTTAAGGAATGCGTTTGAAAGACCTTACCTTTGTAAACATACCATTAGGTTATTCCAGGTGATGTAGAAATACTGCACCTTTACAGATCATAGTGCCTTGCATTGAAATTGCACCAATGAATCCCCTGTCCACCCTGGACAATCACAAGCACTTAGTAAAACATCAAAGCAGTGTCCGATGGATCCAGCTCTTACTATGACAGACCGACAGTTGTGATACTGAATAATTACTCTCTTTTCACTATGTGTATAACTTATATATCTGGTCTTGTTTCCTTGTCACACACTAAAATGTGTTGACAGCATCAATATAGGCTAATGATTAAAATCAGCCACAGACCATATTAACATTCCACTATGCCTATCCTAGTATGCAAGACTCTCCATGGGATTCCACTGCATTATACAATATGTCACCCTGTACTGCCCTGCAGATATTCAAACCTCTGACTCCTCAGTCATGTTTTATTCTGAATGGCTCATTGCCTCATTCCATTGTTGTATCTACAACACTAGCTACTCACAATAATAAACTGAGTACCTTTCAACAACAACATGCCTCTTACCAAAGAGTACAGATTAAACTTGTTGTAAGATCTTTCCCACTGTGACTAGATGGTAGATAGATTTGTTTCTTGTGAATAGTCTTCATTTCTCTTTTGCCAAATGGCTTAGATTGTGCAGGGAAAGAAAACATAGTGCCATTTCAAACAGGATGTCACAGTACATCTCTTGGACCAAGGAGTCTATGTGTTGATTGGATGATGAGGTCAAAAGACATCATCTGATTACAAGTTGCTATGATTCAATACATGAGATGTGTGTCGATATTCCCTGAAAGGAATCTTGTTCTACCCAAGAACCATAATTGCAACTGCAATATAGGCAACAGTGTACACAGACTCTAATGTGCATGAATCTTCCTTCACAAAATTCCCCCCAAAAAGGTGATGAATACCCCTGGTCAATGCGATGTATGCATATGCCAACCACAACCATGGTGTTGCTTCCTTGGTTCTGCTAATTTACCGCCCATGCTGCTAGGACACCTAGTAGGCACCTGTACATGCAGACTATTGCAAGTACTGTGACATCATGATGTGATGACCCACATCATGCACCCACTGCTGATTTTCAAGACATTTCAAAGTGCAGGCACTTGCATTCCATTGACTTTACGAGTGATAGTTCACAAAACGCCTGCT
>JALLPD010002471.1:0-10155 GCA_036940065.1 Cyclotella cf. meneghiniana
ATACCTTTCTACTTCCCCATACAGCAAGGGCCACCAGTCATGCAGACAAGTTTTTACCTCTAGTAGAGTTTTTGTTTGCAGTTCCACAGGTTGCTTCATTTGTGGGGGCAAGTGACATAGGCAAAGAATACTATGGACCCAAAACAGGTGATCGGGTCGAGGGAATCAAAGCCTGGACCTACAAAAAAGATCATGCTGTGAGGTCAGGGGGTCGAACCCTGGACCCACAAAAAAGATTGTGCTGTGAGGTCAGGGGATCAAACCCTGGACCTGCTATAAAGATTGTGCAGCAAGGCCAGGGAATCAAACACTGGACCTACAAAAAGATAGTGTGCAATAATAACACAAAAGCATGTGTGGAACACACAAGCCCCTTCCACATGGAATCTCACCTCTGGGCAATGGAAGATGGCCAAATTGACAGACGATGGCCAGACTGATTAAAAACCTGGTTACAAACCTTTTGAAAAACTATTAATCAGTCCAAAAAGACATGCTCCCTGCAGAACATATCTTTTTTGGTAGCACATCATGTACCAAGTTCCTCATCAGACAGTAGAACACCTGTAGAAACAATATACAAAAATATTCATTATGCAAATTTACATGATGAATGCAAATTAATTGTGTTTTGTCACCAATTCATTTTTATTGTGTGTTAACCTCATAAAAAATCAACTTGGCAACAACCTGCACAGCAAACAGCACCAGTTCACACTGTTACTTTTTTACTAGTTATCATCTAGTAGTGCTGCTGGTATGTTTTTTAGCCAACAGAACCTACACCAACATTTTGCATAGGTCATCAAGGTGTTTGATCTTGCAAGTGGATACTGGAGCTGCTATACAATATTCTCTGTGACAAATCTTGTTATGTTGAATCAGTTCATGCACACCACAATGCCAAGAAGGCTAGGTATCAGTAATTTGGTGCTTCCTCTGCTGTATGCATTAATGACCCAATACTTGATCCTGAACTACTTTGTTTGGTGGGAGTTGCTCATGAGTTATGGCAAATCAAGAACTTTGCTTCAGACTTGCTGATCCTAAAACTAGCATTGGCTGAAACAGCTGAAAAGCTGCGCTCCATTGCTGATGAAGAACAAGGATGTGTTGTTGCAATATGTGCTACTTTATACTTCATGCATACTCATCTCTGCTTGGTCAATTCCAAATCAGTTAATTTTTGTGACAGGCTAATTCTGATGTGGCCATCAATGCTATGGACAACTTCATTAGAAAACATGTCTACCTACAAAACTAACCAAGCAACCATGTTGGAAAACAAGTGTAACATTGTGACAGTGGCAATAGCTTTCATGCTTTGCTTTTGTTTGTGAGGGAAGACATTGTAAACCCAAGCTGGTGCACATCAGAACTGTTTGAGTATACTTTTGGAGGATGGAGACCTGATAGGTATGAGACAACATTGAAGGTAACTATCTGGATAGAAGAGAAACAGCAATTGTCATCTATGAGAGTGACCTGCCAGTTAGTCTTGATCCAAAGATATCAGGATATTGAGCCACATGGGCACCCTTTGTCAGTTCAGATAGGGATGGAACAGGTGGAGTTGAACCTGTGGTAAGCAGTAATCATAACTTGGTGGATTCATCATGGCATCATGTGGAGTTGATAGATCGGGTGTTGATGCAAGTGAAAAGCCCCCCTTCCTCAAGCAGTTTCACTCTCCTGGAGAACTTGCATCAGCTTACAATGACTATGTCTTCAAAGCCGGAAGTGAGGAAGATCAGGATGATGTGGATGTTCAGGAATGCTGTGACACTGCTACTCAAGATATAAATGGTAATGGTAACAGTGGCAATCAGCTGAGTAGTATCAAGGAGCTCATTGTTGTCACCATTGGAGAAACTAGTGAAGGGGGTGGAGCAACAAGAATAGTGATGTGACACCAGCAGGTAGGGATGAAGATGACAATTCATCACCATACATTGAAACAAAATTTGTAAGTTTCATACAAAACAAGTTCTCAATGAAAGAATGAGGGATTGGATAATCACAAATCCACTCTCCACCTCACCTCATCTCGATGTGATGGATGATTGTCTTTTTCCATTACTATCAAAGCAAACTTCAACTTGTGGAAGATTGTTGACAGATCCCATCATCATCATGACACAAATAAGCTCTCTTGCATATATGAACATGCTGAGCAATTGGCATTTGAAATTCATAATGAAGAGGGAGGCAATGACCATCAGAATTTGGAGCAATTCATTACAATGTGAAGAAGTGTTGCATTCCCTTGTATGATAATAAGCAAGATTGGGATTATGAACCCAAGAACATGAAAATGTCCATGTTTGAGTGGGCAGATGGTAGAGTATTTTGATGACAATATAATACCAAAAGAGGTTAAGCATTGACATACAATGAACAGAACATTGGCAAATAGACATTAGGGCTTACTTTGCTGAAGATGAATTTACCTTGATTGCAAACAAAAATGTAGATGTTGCTGAAATCATTTGTTGGTTTCTACACAGTTCTGGTATGTTTTAAAAAATTCAAATCGTTGAAGATTAGGCTCAATGTAATATGGATTTTTACACGTTCGTAAATTTTTGGCAAATGGGATTCATGATAGTTGAATTTTTTTACATACCCATACATTGACATTATTGGGCCAGAGGTCATGCAAGCATCCTTGATGACACAGCCTAAATTACATGATTTTGGCGGACAGAGTCCCAGATCTGCATAAAATATAGCAACCCATTTTTTCAAACTTTATTGAATTGTTCACTAAACCTTAGAAATATTTATGCTGCACATGACACTTCATCCCAAACACATACTGCACATATGAACCCCAAACACATTTACTTTGAACGGCAACTGTCTTGCAGCCCCATTTCATCTTAGATTCTTTTTCTTTTCCTCATAGAGCTTGGTAGGGATCTTGAGGAACACAGGCTCACTGTAATTTAGAAGATTTTCATGCCCCTTGCCAACATCTTCCATATGTTACTCAATTCTGTCAGCTTCTTCTGGAGTGCATGAACAAGAGTGCAAAGAATGTAAAGGTACAAATCACAAAAGTGATCAATCCCATTACAGAAGCCAAACCACTATTGAACTTCTTATTAATGAAATTAATTTATGATAAAATGAAATAATATATGAAAAAGAAATACAAGATGATTAGAATCTGGAAATCATTGATGCTTCAGTTTTCAAGTGTCATGTGTAGTTGGTTGTAGTTGCAGACCTCCTTACCATTATGTACCTGATAAATCTTTGGGTCAACCTCGCTGTTGTTTTGGATCATTCAAAAGAACTATTTCTTGTTTTTCGTGTAATTGAGACACTGGACCATTGGAAAAATCCTTGACAAAGAGATATATTGTATAAATGACATCACTACCCAAACCACTGCAGTACTGCACTGTTGATGAGGCAACAGAATGGATAAATTTGAACTTCAGACTTAAATGAATTGGGGGTGGAGGCAAAAGTTCAAGATCCTGTGATTTCAATCCCCACAAGGGTGCATAACAGAATTGGTAGGTTTTGCTATGAAGAGAGGACTTCTAAAACATTGTTAGCAAGGAAGATGTTGAATATTTCCAAGACCACGATGATAAGGAGACTTGCAATCTTCTGGACACCTGAGATGGACTATCTGCTAGTTCATATAAAAATAGCATGGTCATTTTGTGTTTGCCCAACATGGCGAGAGGGCTTGATACAATAGAACTTGATTACTTTTTGATGTTTCTCACATTTGTTTGCTTTTTCTTACTCAGGGTTGGGCTTGTTGCGGTATGTGGCTGCTGCTATGATGCAGATATCACAATGCCAGTGCTCTTCGTCCTACCAACATTGCACTCAGGCATGCTTCTGCATAGATCTACTTGGGACTTGTCACCCAATCATACATGTTTTTGGCTGCTTTAAAGGTTTCTATCAGGAAAATCCGCTGGCTATGATTTACTTCGGCCGATAGTGAATAGTGAAAAATGAATAGTGAATAGCATTTTTTATTGCTAAAATGTATTATTCACTATTGACCCATGCTATTGTTGATTTAGTTTGTCCCAATAGTGCAATAGATAGAAAAAATTACAATTTTCTTTTGTCTATTGCAGTTTAGCAAGGCCCAATAGCCCAATACCAAGTGCTTCGACCCCTGATTTTTGATAGGGCCCAATAGTCCAATAGCATTCCCAATAGTCCAATAGAATTCTTTTCATGTAAAAACCAATGCATTTGATGATTTGATGGTATCAATGATGTCGACATGACTAACAGCCAGAATCCAACCGCTCATCCAATTGCCCATGAAACTGGGCTTCCACGGACCGGACAGGTGACAACCCTACAGCCTCCGAATCTGGCCACAGCAGAACCTCAACAGTCAATGGCCATGTCACCCAAAAGCTCAGAACCAAGCCGCCGCCAAACCCAGTAGCTGGGTTCTAATAATTAATTAATCAATCAATATAGTTATGAATCTATAATTAATTGATTAATCAAACAATTAATTTGAAATAAATAAATTAATTCATTTAGTCATAGACGTAAATATTCTTCTGCCTACACAAGCAATGATGGATCAAGATGATGCCATCATTGCAACAGTCAGTCAATTAACCTGCATCGCCGGCTTGACGTTGCAAGCAGCTTACTTAGACCTTGGCGGCTGCTATGCCCAACAGCCAGCATGACCAACAGCATCCGCTGACCAAAATTCCAATTACCCATGGATCCGGGCTTCTGCCAACTGGATAGGCAACAAACACAACTGCATCCAAATCTTGGCAGAACGGCAACAGTCGACAGCCATGGAACCCAAAGGCTGTGAGCCGGGCTGCCACCAAACCCAGCAACACCACTCTATGAATGAATTAATTAATAAAATTACTTCATTAATCAAATGACTAAAGTCGAAACTTAATTAATTAAACAACTTTAGAAAATACAAAAATTCATCCATTAAAGAGACTGCTGCATTGGCAGAAATTCTCTCACAAAAAACAATTCCCTGGAAATTTGATGGAATTTGCTGAAAAAATGATTTATTGTAACTTTATGAAATTATTCTTGCTCTTTCTAAAAACACTATTGCACCATTGGACTATTCACTATTTAACATTTTTGATATTCTACAACTAAATCCTAATTTTTTTGTGAAAAGGGCAATTGTTTCAAACACAAATAATCGCCAGAAATGCTATTTGATATTCACTATGGGTCAAACTAAATCACAGCCTTATACACTAAGGGACGCGCAAAATTGTCAATAAAAGCCCTTGGTGAAATAGATGAGACAGTGCAGATTAGTCATGGCATAACCTTATAATTCTGTTAAAGTGTTATGACCTTTTAAACAATCATTCTCTTGAGATGAGGATTGCCGTTATTTACAGCTTTAATTTTGTCTATCCTATGCGTGAACTCCATGGTTCTATGATTGTAATCTGCACCGTCCTCATTAACTACTACTATCAAAAGCCAAAAGAGAGGCCAATTCATTCAAAACTGAAGGCTCATCCACCTGGCTGCGGGCTCTCGCATCCATAATGCCCCTCACATGAACCATGATGGCCTCGTCGGTATAAAATGCACATTCACCGTTGGGAAATAGTGGAAGCGAGTCTATCCTCACATTCGTCTTTCCCTGTGGCAGGCTGGATCCAGGAATGTGAAACCCATTGAGGAAGATACTTTTTGTTTTGCTTATACTTTTCTGCCAAACTTCATTGGTTGAATTTTCTCGTATGGGAAAATCTAAACCTACCAACCCAGTTGGAGCTGCCGGCAACAATCCACCAGCAGTAGAACTTCTCATTGTGATAAAACTCCAATCTTCACAGGCAGAGTGGTTTATCTCCCGGAGGAAATCAGGAAGCAATCTCTTCTCTCGGTTATCTCTGAAAACGAAAAATTCATCAATGTCCCAAGTTGCTACGAATTCTGATATGCTTTTGGCATGATAAAGGCAGGTAACGTAATGATGCATCTTGCGAATATCACGGTTCGTACAGTAGCCCAGATTTTTGTGGTCCCAAATAGTAGATATTGATAGTGTCCCTTTCTTGATTTCAGGACGAAGGAGATTGCTTGCAGCTTGCAAAATGACATCATCTTTATCCCACACTTCATGCTGTGTATCTAGTCCCAAGTAAATGTGGTCTATTCCAATCACATCGCGGTGATATCTTATGAATTGGCCGAGATGTATAAGGCTGTTTGGTTCGACAGCAGTACAAAGTGTGATGTTGCGACGCGAAGACAACAATGGAGTGTTGGCATTGGGGAATCTTAACTGTTCTACACCGATAATCGGAGCAGTGTTGACAATGTGCATCTTGGTGACACTGCTGAGATGATCGCTTTCGTTGTAAAGTAGGTCCACTTCCAGCATTTTTTCGCCCCTAACATGGTTTACAAATCTCTGAACATCAAATTTCGATATTATTGAATGAAGGGGACATCTCCACACCTGAATAACCCTAACTGTGTTGACATCATAAGATTCGCTGGGCATCAATTCTAGCTTCGCTGTTCGATTGGCAACTCCGCAAACAAAATTTTCAGTGCCCAGTTCTCCAGTCTCCCAACTCACCATATGGAGGTTTTCATCAGTGAAATTCTGTCGACAGGGTATTCTCTGCGGAGCGCCATTTGGATCTCCGAAACATCGATCACCAAGTGCAAAGAATTGATACCACAGTGTTTCACGAGAGTCGAAATGGCTCGTGATCGAGGCGCCCGTGATGACCAGTCCCCTGTTGTGCGAGCCATATCTGTAGATGCCGGGGAGGAACTCTGCGTGGTTAGCGTTTGGAGATTGCAAGACAGAGCCATGTTCGTCTGCGTCGGAAAGATGCTCCCTTTCACCCCGTTGAATGGTCGACAGTGTCCATGTGTGATAAATAACATTGGCGGCAACGAGAAAGCCGACACCCACGAATAGCCTATTCCGGTGGTTCTGGCGTCCTTTTAGCAGCATAGTTGAGTGGCCAAGGTGGACCTGTGTAGAGGAAGTAGATACTCCGAATTGGCAGATGATAGTCAACGACTTAGACGATGGCTTTGTATGGATGTTGCGTTGTGTTAGCTGACAGTACAATACCATAACATTCCATTGGTTCTAACCATGAACTGGAATTCTGACAGTCGTTATGATCCTAAGGGCAGTGTCTGTACAATACCATATAAACAATACGTTAGTATGGTACCATAGCATCGTAACCGACGCTCTAAGATATATATTACTCTATCTGTCTGTCGTAGGGAGGGGTGTGATCATCTTGCCGCGTCGGAGTAGATCCTGGCTAGTGCGCTCAACAATATACCTAGGCCTATGCAACACCGTACCCTGACATCTTGACCCTCAAGATTTCTTATTTCTTCATCAATGCCATTATGTCAGACGGCTGCCGCGATGCCACCGCCTCCCTCATTCCTGAGGTGAACCATCTGATAATCCACCAGATAGATTCCGCGATGAAGTCACTGCTATTTCTCACGTCAACGCCACTGCTAATTCTCGTGATGCTAATTCTCACGTGATTGCCTCTATTAATTCATGCGTCAACGCCTTGACAACATGGGCTGCCATTGTCAACCCCTCAACTGTCAATAGTGAATTCCCAGCACCCTGTCAAAAAAACCAGAACCATCCATTCTTGGGGCAAACTGATGCTCCCAATGCACAGTTTCATTATCGACTAAACAATTACTGTCAAAACACTGGTTG
Source organism: Cyclotella cf. meneghiniana (assembly GCA_036940065.1). NCBI lineage: Eukaryota > Bacillariophyta > Thalassiosirophyceae > Thalassiosirales > Thalassiosiraceae > Cyclotella > Cyclotella cf. meneghiniana. Next base: position 7,730 of record JALLPD010002471.1, read on the forward strand.
TTATTACGGACTGCTGAGTGAGGATGGCAGTGCAGTCTTTGCTGAGAATGAGTCACCCTGGTCCAGCATGAAAGTGACGACACAGAAATCTACCATCAAGGAGCTTGGTCTTGAAATTATTCGCAGATGCAAGGTATATGGCTTTGAGAATTTGTTGGCGATACCTGCTCCTCGTCCCTCCTGCTCCTCATCCCTCCCAAGGGAAAACACCAGAATTGATGAAGTGGTTAGTCAATCATTCCATTTCTCTTCAAGACAATGGGGCAACGCCAGCTTCATTTGATGAAGCTTTCATTAAAGCCGAATTGAAGTCTGTGCAACAGCGTCTCATAGTTGCTTTCATGAAAAGGCACGAACATGAAGAATTGGGGGGATCTGGGTGGGCAAGTAGCCTATTCTACGGATTATTAATTGTCTGATTGACTTTGATGACATCAAATACAGCTTTATCCATTGATATGACTCACCTGAACGCCTAACTCTTGAAGGCAAGAACTCTGATTAGTGTCGGCTCCCAACTGTATGGGAGAAGATTGCAACTAAATTCAATGAGCCTGACTATTGCCCAAGCGCTGAAGGCATTCCTTCACTACATCCCAGCTTTGCCGATCCCATCACAGTTCCATTCAGCCTGGTGAGTAGGATGACAAAGGCTACACCCAAAAATGTGAAGAAAAATTTGCCAGTTTGACTGTGGCAATGAAACGAGTTATTGCTGATTGGGAGAACAGTGGACAGGACGACTGTGGATTGTTTGCTGATGATGAGGGTAGCAGCATTTTCAATAATGATCAGGATCCTTGTTTCAACATTGGTACTTGAGCTAGTTTTCTCAGAGGTACAGAGTCATATGTTTTATATTTATGGCATTTTCTTGAGAAACATGACTTGCTTCATTCCAGTATGCAGATGATTGACAAATCAAGTGCAGCTACTAATGGGTCCGATGGGGTTCCCAACATATTGGACTCATCTTCATTCAAAACCAATGATGATGATGATGCTTCCAGTTTAGCAAGAAGTTCTGTTTCTGGGAAGAATGCCATGACTTTCGACTTTTGTATGCTTTCATCAAGTCTAAGCGAATTGGGATCTGCTAATCTCAAGGTTGCTAAAATAGAAGCAGACAAAAGGAGGAAGGGCAGTCATGACACAAAGAGTTGAGGAAGGAGAACCACCAACTCACAATGAAGCTGTCACAGGAATTATGTTCGAGAACTAATGGATTGGGATCAAATGATGAATATGTTTAAGCAATTAAGAAATCTATTTCCGATATTCAAGCTCAAATGGAAGATTACACACAAGCCCTGGAAGAGATTAAACTAAAGGAGGCAAGTATTCTACTAACACCTCAGAAAAGTAATCTCACCCCACCTCGTGGAAGAATCGAATGACCGATGAGAAGAATACTATTACTATTTGTAAACATTACAAATTATTGGTAATTTTGTGATTTACAGTATTTCTTTAACTTAATAACAAAATAATTAAGCTGTTTCATATTAGTTTAGTCTCCATGATGTGGATTGATGTTAGGTCTCCTCTTAAGAATCTTCTCAACATGACTACAGACGAGAGTGCTTGCAGTGTCATCTGATACACCATGCCTCCCATATCTAGGTACATCATTGAAATGTTCTCTGCCACCAATTAAATCATCTGATGTGTTTATTTCTGCCTCCAAATTAAACACAAGAGGTACGGATCCATGTTCATTCATTGTGATATGTTCAGCATCCTGAATCAAAAGATTATCAACCACAATATTTCTGATCAATGTTGTGTTGTTTTCATGATTGAGGCATTCATCAAGACAAAAATTGAACTTCACCAATGACACAACATTGCTATGGTTTTTTATCATTATTCCACATTGAGTTGCTGTTCAGAGAATACCCCACCTTTGTACCATTTACCAAAGGCACATTCAATCCTTATACTTAGTTGTGCATGGTAAAAGTTGTAGTTGTCCCTTGGACCAGTCCTGGTATCAGGGTATGGAGTCACCATATATGGGGTATTGAGGTATGCATTGTCGCCAAACATGACCAAGTCCAGAACAAGTATACCATTTTCAAGTTGTTTCTTGAAATCACTGTTTTTGAAGGCAAGAAGGTCAGAGGATGAACCACCGCATGTCATCAAAATATCCAGAAATCTTCCATTTATATCACATACAGCCTGACAATTTAGCCCAAACTTGTGTTTTCTTACACACACAATTTTTTTGTTGATTGACACCCACCAGCTTTGCATCCTTTGCACTAGGCTTCAGGGTACAAATCAATAATCCATCTATGACACCTGCACAGTTTTGAAGCTTACATGACATAGGCCAATTATATACCTTATTTAGGTACACCCCACAAGCTTCCACCTGGAAGCTTCAAGGGTCCTATACACCTTGTCTTGAACAAAGGTAG
>JALLPD010002472.1:0-10142 GCA_036940065.1 Cyclotella cf. meneghiniana
CTATTACAAAAGTGAGCTTATGAACTAGTGGTAACAAAGATCAAGGAATATCATAAAAGGGTTTTATAATATTCCTCAATCTCCCTTAACATACAATTTGGTACCCTCTTTAAGTGTGTCAAAATGTACAGTGCCATCCGTCTATGTGCCATCGACTCCCCTCATGTTGTGGTCACCAAAAATAACTTTTTGATCACTGCCAATGACATCGACAACAACACGACTGCATCCAACTCTGCCCCAACCTCCATCTTTGCCATCAACAACTCTGCGGCCACCCCTCCCTAATTCTTGCGCTCCTGCTTCTGCGCAACCCACGCTGAGCACCCATCGATTGTGCACCCATTGATCACACTGCCTACGATGGCACGCACAAAGATGGTGCAGCCTGGCACTGCCTCTGATGGTGCCACATTCGATGGCACCATCTTTGATGGCACCACCTTCGATGACACCACCTACAATGGCATCGACCACCATGGCTCAGCCTATCATGGTGCTGTGCCGCCTAAGATTGCGCCGCCTAAGATGTTGCTGCCTAAGATGGTGCTTGCTATGCTGGCACCGCCTACGACGGTGCCACCAGTGGCTCAGTCTTTGATTGCACCTCCAAAGACAGCGCCAACTATGCAGTTGCTGTTCCCCAGCGGGCATTCCACCGCATAGAGATTCCACCACATAGAGACCCTTATAAAGAGAGGAACCTTCTTTAAAAAACACGAAAATAAATCACAGGTCTGTCTTTGTGTCCTCTTTTCCTCTTTCCTGCTTTCATAACTCATAAAAAGATCGCTCACACTTCTTTTTCTTCCTTTTTGTCAAGGGCTGGTAGTTTTTTGACTGTCCTTTTTCTTTTGACCACATTTTTTGATTCCAAAACATAAGCTTTCAATTTGCATTTTTTCTCATTAGGGCGGTATGTTTAGAGGAGTTCAATTCCCACTTCACCGAGGCAGATGAGGCATTGCTTCCAGCTCTGACTGCATGGAATCAAACTCACAAAACCACGTGGACCTTAGTTATCAATTGGGAGGGTTGGCAAATAGAAGAAGAAAGGTGAATGAGGTAACTCAGAAGAGGTGGTCTGTGTGAGAGGATGGATGTTGATTTTCTCTTAATTGGATTTATTTATTTTTGATATGAAGTTCCATCTATCATATTTTGCTAAACTCTTGGCATCAATGATGCTACTCTATTATAATAACATTGAAATGTATTTTCATTCAAATTGCAATTCTGAAGTAATTGCAGTTTACATTAACTACGGAGATACAATTCCTAAGGAATTGCACTGGACTGATGCAAATTGAGAAAATTAAAATTCTGAAGGCATTGTAATTCTAAACACAAGTGCAATTCCTTAGGAATGCACTTTACATCATCTTAAGGAGGACTTCATAAGAGTGAAATTTTCAAGTAATAGTAGTGATATTTTCTGTGATAGATCATTACAATTCCTGACAAATTGTATTGCTATAAAATTGCAACAAGAATTGCTATCAAATAAGACAGAAATGATTCCACCCAAGTTTGATACATTCCATTATACTGGAATTCAAATAAAAACTGGTGCTCTGAAGGAATGTCACTGGGATATAATTACACAATGGTTGGTGAAAAGAATTTCCTGTAGCTTTTGCCACTGTTCTTGGCATTTCTTGAGGAATTGCTTCTCCCCCATCTTTTGGCCTAACAGAAAAGGGTCTGACGCTGAATCGTCCACGTGTAACCTTTCGAATGTCTGTCCCACGGGCAACTTGTGCGCATCACCCACAAAATAATACGACAGGCATCATTGATGGGCGTACTACTCAAAAAAAAATCCGAATCCTAATTACCCACAAACCCAGCACAAACCCAGCACAAACCCTTGTTTCTTGTAGATACCACACAACTCGAGCAATCGCCAGCTCGTGCACGCCCTTGATGAACCTTCAACCAACCATGCTGCTATCAACCACCGCCGCACGCGTCTCTCGAGCAAGCCTCGCATCCGCCACCAGGAGGGGCTTCACCTCAACCAAAGTCATTGCGGGGATACCCACGGTACATTACGATCACTTTGTTTCTGGCTGGGATGAAAATGACGAGGCATACACACAGGGCAAATTCCACATTCAGACATTCAATAAGATTTCTCCATTGGTAAGTCCGAGTTGGGTGCTTGCGAGGAGTAGTGTACTCGAAATGTATTATGTAATTGGTTAAGATTGCTATTGCGGAGCGTGACAGCCTTCATCCACCTTGCCTCTTGGCTGGTGTTTCTTAACGCATAATGCCTTGATTCTCCATTGAAACCGTCGGATTTAATAACCTGTTGAGTACGCCATCCATCTCTCCAATGGTCGCTGTCTGACGCAAAGAAATGCGTGATACTGTTTTTGCTGAGCGTTTATCTTTGATATTGATTACTTGCGCAATTATCATCATGCCACATCAATTTCTCATTGAACCTGAAGTTGACAACTTATCGAATCTTGTGCTATCGCGAATAAACGTAATTTGCTTTATTATCTGCCGAACAACATTTCCGCACAAAAAGGGACTCGCCCGCTTCCCAGCCTCCAACTACGAAATTGCTGACGACTACCCCAAAAACAACGCCCATGCCATTCTGTTGAGAAGTCACAAACTGCAAGAATCCGAAATCGACGTTTCCGTCCGCGCCATCGCCCGATGCGGTGCCGGAACCAACAATGTACCGGTTGCCCGAATGACCGAATTGGGGATTCCCGTATTCAACACTCCTGGCGCCAATGCCAATGCTGTCAAAGAATTGGTGCTCTGTGGTTTGTTTTTGGGTAGCCGTCGATTGATCGATGGGATTAATCATATGAAAAAACTGGGTGAGCAAGGTTTGCAGAAGGAAAGGGTGGAGAAAGACAAGGCCATGTTTGGGGGGAGAGAGATTGCGGGAAAGACATTGGCGATTATTGGGATGGGCCACATCGGTGCCGCAACGGCAAGAGAAGCTAGTGCTTTGGGGATGGAGACCGTTGGTGAGTTATTTAAAGTAGCTATTATTAGTAGTCTTTTATGCTGGGGTGGAGTTCTGGGTCTGTTTTTTGACTTCGACCGATGTGCCTGTTTTTTGTACTTCTACATATCAGGTTACGACCCGGGTCTCTCCATTGAATCAGCACTAAAGCTTCCGAGAGAAATCAAAATCATGGACTCCATATCTTCCGCCGTAGCAAAGGCCGACTACATCTCACTCAACATCCCTTACATCAAAGGTGAAGGCGGTACTCATGGAATCATTGGAAAGAATGTTATTTCGGACTTTAAAAATGATGCCGTGTTGCTCAACTTTGCTCGTGGAGAATTGGTTGATTCCGAGGCCATGAAAGAGTTTTTGGATCGAGGGAACGGCAGATATATCAGTGATTTCCCAGATGATTTGCTTTGGAATCATAAGAATGCTATCATTCTGCCTCATTTGGGTGCGTCAACAGAAGAGGCTGAGGAGACTGCTGTGAGTATCACATATTTTTTGTCTTTTTTCCACATTGAAAAATAAAGCAAGGTTCCGTATTCTCTTCCATCACTTCTCATCAACTGTTCTTATCTCTCATTTCACTAGGCAGCGATGGCTGCTGATACTATTCAAGACTATCTGGAACGCGGTACAGTCCGAAATAGTGTCAACTTCCCGGCAGCTGCTTTGCCTGAACGTCAAAAGGGTTCCATCCGCATCACCGTCGTGAACAAAAATGTTCCTGGTATGCTTGCAGCCATCTCTGAAGTCTTTGCCAGACACAACATTAACATCATTCAACAAATCAACACCTCACGTGGAGCCGCCGTGGCGTACAACGTCATCGACATCGATCCTGTTGTTGCTGATGGTGCGACAGAGATCAATCTCAAGGATTTACAAAAGGAGCTTACGATGCATGAGGGTGTTTTGAGTAGCCGTCTCATTTTTGGAAAGGCTGGCGCTGGATATGCTCGAAATATTGATGGTGAATACTTTGTTTAAATGATGTGTATAATATGCGTGGTCTGTTTTCTACGAACGGAACAGAGGTTAACTGATACGTAATTCATGCATATTGTTTATAGTGTTCTTGTTGAACATGTCTACGTGAACTATTTGTTACCACAATCAGAGCAAGTTTAATAGCAGAGCGAAAACAAAGGTACTAAAAACAAACTTGAACATCATCTCTAGGACGTTTAGGTAGACGCTATCTAGTTGATCTGTTCTTCCGCCCGAATGCTTTTTGAATGTTGAATTATCATGCGCTGTGTGCTTCTGCGACGCTTTTGTAGGTCCCGTGTGATGTGATTGCTGGAAGTAGTTTTCATTTAAGGGGAAGATGATACTAAGGGGAGAAAGGTGAAGTATGGTAGAAGTGTAGACACATGACAACGTACCAGCATACAGATACGTCCAATTGACTTGCTTGTAGCCTCTCTAATAATATAGAAAGTTCACATTTTGGGGTATACATCAAATGCCAAGTATTACGACTCCATACAAACTTACCACACGAGCACCGTTTAATCTTACCTACGAAAAATGGAGTGGCTACACCTGGAGCCATGATCGATCCTAATGTCAACCCAGAGAAACGTGCAGCAGTTAGTAGGGCATCTCGACGCGAAAAAACAGCAGAGAGGGATGATTTCTTTGGAGGCGAAACGTAAGGCTCCACCAACGCAAGCGCTGATGTAGCCGCTAAAACCGCTATGGCAGCAATGATTTTCATTCCCAACTTGTGTGTAGTGGGAGAGTGTTCATTGTCCTGGAGTTGTGATGGATTTGGATTCTTCCACTTGGCTTCCACTTGGTATGCTTCAAGTAGCACATGGCAGACAGACACCTCAAATACATTTTCTGGAGATCAACCTCGGTACAATTCTGAGAGGTATTTATTGTACCGTACAATACAATGCACACAGTGTATCAAGGGTGTGGCCATAGATCTTCCATGTTCAACCTCAAACTTCAACCACTGAATTCTTGCCACTTCACTGGCGGGCAGCTGGCGACGAGAGAGCCATCACCGAAAGAGTGGCCGTGCGAATCGATAAGCGAAAGATAGATAGGTATTGTAGTGTGCTTCCCAGAGATCAACGTCTTACCGCAAGTGTCTCCATTCGCCTCGTCCGCCTAAGCCACAACAGGGGCAAGAGTCTTGCAGATTACTAGGTTCTTTTGAAGTAGTTCTCAAGGTTATTGTTGGCTGACTGACGATTTGTTTGCCGAATAGTGATGGGTCCACGTTACATTTTGCCGATTGACCATAAACAATCACCCAGACCGGCTCCTCTTGTTTCCCTCCCAGTCCCGAAGGCAGAAAACTAGGCATCTTTCCGTACTTACACAATCGACATGTTGGCATTCCGGTCTATTCAAAATTCGTCTCCGAATTCGTCATGTCTGCGAGCTATCTGCCGCGGACAGCGATTATCGTCGATTGCAAAAGCCATGCCATCAAACAGCAATTCAGTTCGCCTGAGTGTTGCCTCCATAACGAGAAGAGAGACGCATCTTTCATATGGGAGATCGACGTTCAAAACCTCAAACAACAGCGCCAAGAAACAGTCGACTTTTCGATTCATCTGGAACGAAGTCAAAAAAAGTCCTCTCCAATATTTTACTATCCCTTCTGTTGCAGCTTTTGTCGGCCTCACCACAAATTGGATGGGTGTCAAAATGTTATTTTACCCTATTGAATACACTGGGACAGAATGGTACCGGGAATCACCCTACGTGCCATACGGTATCATCGGGTGGCAAGGGGTAGGTTCTGTGTTTTCTTTTTTTGCATCAATGTAGATTGTCATGCAGGATTATCTAATGAGCAATCATTACTTTTTATCCATGCAGGTGGTTCCATGCAAAACGGAAAAAATGGCAGCTCGTCTCGTTCACATTGTGACGGAACGTTTACTTACAGTTGAAGAGGCATTCGGGAGGCTCGATCCCAATCGTTTGGCTCAGTTGTTACTGCCAATCGTTGAAGATGAATTGTTGAAAGAATTACCACAATATTACGGGGAAATGATGGTTAAGTTGATACGCCCAGTGTTGCCGCATCTTTTGGGGCGTATCATGGCAAATCTGCAGAGAGAAATTGATGGTATTTTAGATCTGAAGTCAGTAGTTCTTGAAGCATTTGTTAGGGATAAGAAAGTTCTTGTTGAGCTATTTCAAAAGGTACGACATGAGGTGTAATTTTTCAAACCCGCTGTCCCATTTTTCTTGAAGAGTAGGGGCCCAGATATTCTCAATGTGAATTCCAAAACCCGTCACTTGCACCTGCTTATTGGTAGGTTGGTCGTGTTGAACTTGATTTTCTCATAGAAAGTGGTCTTGGCTTTGGTTTCATCCTTGGTTTGTTTCAAATGATGGCGTGGGCTGTTAGCCCAAAACCTTGGACACTACCCGTGGCCGGTGCAGTCGTGGGCTATGTCACAAACTGGGTGGCTATCAAACTCTTATTTGACCCGGCCGAACCTGTTGATCTAGGACCTATTGTCGTGCAAGGCTTATTTGAAAGTCGTCAAAAAGAAGTGTCAGAGGAGTTTGGTAAATTTATGGAAGGTCGGGTACTCCATTCGGCTAGTTTATTAGAATCTCTTGCGAGAGACGGAAGAGATGGAGAACTTTACTCTTTTCTAAGACGGCAGCTACCATATCCTGTCCCCGAATTCGTCCTAGACGCTGCTGTTCGCGCTGTTGCGAAAGCAGCAACAAGCCCAAAGGATTACCCTGACTTGCATCAGTACATGACAAGTATGCTTGACATTGAAAAAACCCTATCGGACAGGTTACAGTTGCTGCCTTCAAAAGATTTCGAGGATTTGCTTCATCCTGTGTTCCAAGAAGACGAAATAATCTTAATTGCTGTGGGAGGTGTTTTAGGTGCCATTGCTGGTCTAATGCAAACGCGCCTGGGCTGGGGAGGCCCCGGTGCTACATTAAAAGCCGCGGCGACTGTGTTTGTTGTTTCTGTGACGAGCTGGGGATATTTTATCTTTAAGGAAGTTATTGAGACACCAGAGGAAGTGTACATTGAAGAACAGGAGTTTATTGTTCGACCTGTTGCGATCAAGAGAAGGAACACTCTCGTGAAAGTTGCACCCGAAGTAATACCTGAATGGTTAGACTTCGGCGACCGCTATCAATGAGCGACTACGCATGATAAACATGTATTTTGTCGATAAAAGCGAAGATCACCATCTATAATGATCACTTAATGTCAACAAATTTTGTGAGCACAAGGTAAAGAAAGTAAACTAGAATTATGACACCAACTGCTTATCATTCGACAGAACTAGTATAAGTCTTCGCGAGACGGCTACTTCTGCGTTTAGTGACCCTAGTTGAATCAACTGACTTCATTCCGTCAAGTTTGAAATTTTCTCTGCGACTCTCGCGTTCAATACTCTTCCCGAAATGAGTGCGCGACGGGCTACTTGATGTATTTAAAGTCATCAAGTGTCTATGGCGAGGAGATGGACAAGGAACCAAAGGTAGTTCGAGGTCAAACAAGTGGTCTCGTACGCGGATGTTGGCATCTCCGGTTACAAGTTCACGGAAGTGATCGCCTAAGCTGAGTCGTTCACGTCTACGCCTTTTAATGGGTTTCACTTTATCTACAGCAATATTCGGTGATTCATTTTCATCCGGAGGAAGAATAATACCTGTCGACGATTTATCGGCATCCTTTTCATGATAAGAACAAGTGTTGGGGCCTGCACCTGTCTTGTCTTTCCCCACGACCTCTGAGGTGGTGGAAATGACATCAGAATATTCGGGTTCGTTACCTAAAGGGATCAAGTTCTGAGAGTATTTGTGATCCCGTGAAAATCTGCGTAACCTCAACGATGACGAGACCACTCTACTCTTCGCCACAGGGGATGTAACGTAGTGATTTACGGATGCTTTTCCTGCGCTGCTTGTGGGTGTGGTTCTCGGAAAGAAAGAGGGAGCATTGTCTGCTGTGTCATCAGCGAAGAGAGATGTAGTTCGATGCTGGTGGGGAGGAGAGACAGGATAATGGGTCTGATGTGGTGGCTTGTCATTAAGGTCAGTTTGCATGTTGGTTTGGCTATCTCTAGAGTTTGAAGAAGGTTCGTTGGTATCATCGATTGGTTCTGCTTTGGATGGTTGGTCATGCTTAACGTGAACCGGGAACATGTCGTCCCGTTGAAATAAACGAGAAGGTGGGATTTTGGGAGAATCATGCTGATCATACGACACCACTGTACATTTTTTTGTCGCCATCCAGGCCTGATCGCTCCTAAACATACGAACAGTTTCACGCTCTTCGTCCGTTAGCAAAATTCCAGGAAGAATGAAATAATCCAGAAATAGAAGAGGAAAAAATGCCAATTGTTCTTCTGCCCATTTTTTGGGATCATGATCCATGAACTCGTGAATTCTATGCACGCACGGTACAATGAGACCATTAAACCATGCCGCCACGACCGGATTCGATACGCCGCGTTCATCAGACCAAAAGTGAAAAGGATTCAACGAGATTAATGCAGGCACCACGAAAGTAACCACGATCACGATCAACTTGAAATAGTAATAAAACGGCACAACGAATCGCACGGCATTTTCCACCCCAGATGAGACGTAGATGGAGTGAAACGCCAGGAGCGTCCATCCCATGAGTATTTCGTATTCCACCGGCGTCACGTCACATTTTTTGTTGCGGTTTCTGTGGAGAGATTTGATCGTTGTCCACGATAGACGGGCGGTGGAGTAATGGAGTACGATGTTGCAGAATGCTTGAGTCATTGGAATGGCAATGGCGTGGGACCGACTGAGGGTCAGAATGGATAGATGAACTGCCCGCCGCGACGAGCAGTGAAAAGAGAACTAGCTTGTGCGGTAGGGCAATACGGTACGAGAGGCGAGTCCCGCATGACACGGGGGACCCGTGTGCGAGGGACCCGCATCCGTGTGAACCCGTGTGCACCGATCCATGCCCAACTAAACCTGTTCCATTGGGATCACATAGGTTCGCATCGATAAAAAATGCGAACTCGACATTGCACAAAAAGTGCTCAAGTGCACACACTGGACATAGGTTCTTGCTCCCTGCTCCCTGCTTCTAACATAGGATACATACCAAGGGGAAAGTCTGCATACAAACCGATACGGGAAGAGATCAGCTAGGTTGGGTTAGATACTGTCAAATGTCGAACCCAAACCCTGGAAATCCCTTTGCCAAAAATCTACCCGTTGGCTCAGGGGTAGAGAGAGGATCAAGACTTAAACTACGGAAACTAGACAAATGCTAAACCCAGCAACAAAGCCGGCAGAGGTGCAGCGGCTCCCAAAACGGAATGAGACATCTTTGGCTGACCTCATGCAGCCCACACACATGCTCATTAGGCCCCCGGTCGCGGTCTGTCCATCACCACAATCAAGTGCACGCACTGGACCTAGGTTCTTGCTTGCTGCTCCCTGCTCCTAACGTTGGATACAGACCAAGTGGAAAGTCTACATACATACCGATACAGGAAGAGATCAGCTAGGTTGTTTGGTGCCAAAAAATTCTGCTGGGTTTGATACTGTCAAGTGTCAAACCCAAACCCTGGAAATTCCTTTCCAAAAATCTGATCACTGTCCAAGAGTCTGAGGCCAATCCCAAAGGGCTTTTTGGTGCAAGCAACCCACCTGCTTTGGAGGAAGAGGTTGGAGGTATGTATCAAGCCAGCAACCATAGTCTCCATATTTCACCAGAAAGCATCTCCTGCTGTGGAAGTCTGTGTCCATTAGTGTGTTAACCTTATCTTGGCAAAAAAACCATAGAAACATATACTCTAACTGTAGAAGCATAGAGTCCCAAGGTCAATCCCATATGTAATCATAGCTCAGAAGCGTAGCCAACCTAGGCAGGAGGGAGTCTGCTCTGATGTCGAGCATTGAAAGAAATTGTTGATAAAGCTGTCATCCCAGTGCAAGTGCAGATAGCTCCTTCCTCAATGGTGAACGGCCATGATCGAAGTAAGAAAATGATATTGTTGGTGCTGTTTACGCCAATGCGGCATGTATGTTGTATGGGGATGAGAGCAGTGACCTAGGCAGTTTCTACAAATTAAGATTTGTATAGAAACGGCAAGAAGAAAGATGGTTTTTAAGTCATAAACTTATTTTTATTAGTTAAATT
>JALLPD010002473.1:0-10156 GCA_036940065.1 Cyclotella cf. meneghiniana
TTAGCTTCTGCTGACAAAATCATAAAACAATTATTACAAAAGACTATTTCCCTAAGCCTCATTCTGCCAGAGAAAATGGGTGTTTTTGACTGACATGACCATACAATGTTGTCAGGCATAATGTGTTTGGAAAAGTGAAGATGACTATGAAAAGGATATAATTTCATACAGCAAAAAGAGGCTTTTCTGTCAACTTTAGTCATCTTTTTGTCTGACTGAGTTGTGGCTATGAGTGTCATAACTAATTAACTCTGTCAGGGGCATATTCTAAGGTTATAGTGAAAGACAGATTCATGCAGCTATATGTGGTGTATGTGATAAATACAAATTGACTCCAGCAAATACAAAAATAAATTAGTATTTATTCTGTTGCATTAAAACGTTACATCAACATAGTTGAAAATGTTGGTGACATGTTGGCATGTATTGCCATGATGCTGACATAGTCGGCTAAAAATCCGCCAATGTCAAATGTCGCCAATGCGGTGACTGGATTCATGGCTGGGTCACCCGTTGGCTGATGTGTTGCTGCATGACTGCCCAGCAATATCCACAATTAATGTGGACATTACTCTGATGGAGGTTAGTGTCACTTTTGAAAAAAATGATATTTTATACGGAAGTTCATGCATCTGATGTCATTTTTGCTACATTCTCCCACCAATTTCCACCATTACGGTGCAATTTTCTGCAAGGCTTTGCTGTTTTTTTCTTTATGTTAAAAAGAATCAGCCAACATGTTGGCAAAATCTTGGCTGCTGTCCTGCTGACATGTCATTTGGGAGGTTGGGATGACATTTTTTGTGGAATGTTGGGCCATCATTTTTGACATTTTGCCAACATGACAACACATGTTGGGACAACATGTTATTTTGGGGGGTATTGGCAACACAACACAACACTGACACTTCCAACTAAGAACATCAAATGAGTGCAAGTAATCAATATCTTTTCAACTCATGGACGTCCCAGACGATTCCACCTCAACAGATTCAGTAGTATCCATGTTGGCATCAATGATGCATTTATGAAGGTCACACATGTTACGGGGAGAGTCATTATAATCAACTTTGTCATTACCCCAATGGATACATGCATCCAACAATGTCCTACAGACATTGGTGAATTTAATCTTGGCAACAGGAACATCAGCAAAATGGTGGATAATGAACCAATGATAAGTGAAGATGTGAGAAGTACCTGCCTTCTTCCGAGTTCCACTGTTGTTCCAAAGATTCTCATGCTAAGTAGACAAAACTGTACCATCAACACCAGTGCATCCAACCATTCTACTCATGTCTTCAATCTTGTGCATGAAGTGTGCCTCATTCAATTTCTTTCTTGGCAAGGCATTCAATGACAAAGGAATGCTATGTTCTCTTCTGTGTTGGGTCATATCATGAATCATTACATTGGACATATTCTCAATCTTGCAAGCAAGCATGAACTGTAAATGTCAAAAAGTGCCTTGTTCTTGTCACTAAGTTTTCATTTTTCACATGATAATTCCTGTGTGCCTTGAAACTTGGGATCTTCTTGTTTGGTGAAGTCATACAAACAGCAAAAGCAGTACAAACAATCTTCACAAATAACTTATCAAACTCTACCTGCATGCTAGTCACATGCCCAGATGTACTCTCAGATTAAGTCATGTTGCTGGCAGAGATAATGCTGAATTTATCCTTGTTATCAACTGTGCCTGGCTTCAGTGTGCACTTCAGGAGAGAATCCCATTTTCAATTAAACCTACCATTGCTTGAGTTGTAGACTTCTCACACAAAAAACAAAATGGTTTCTTCATCCCAGTAGTGTTGGTGAGGATACTGTAGATGTCTGGAAGACCACATCCCTCCACTTCTCTCTTGATAAACCCAGGTAATTGGTCTTTAAAAACAGCAAATGAACATAACGGCTGAGTTGCAGCAAAGATGAAATAAAAACAAGAAATAACAACAAACTCTACCAAAATCTGTGAATGGCCTGTGAAAGTCTTTGCCAGTGTGACCATTAATAACATAGATAGCTTATTTGGCATTAAGCCAAAGATTTTTAGTTGTAAAAATCTGATGAGGCTTCTTGGGTGTATGAGGGAGGGATTCATTGCTGTTATCATTCTCAGATGAGTATGTTTAGGCTGAAGATTCATCTGAACCACTTCCTTCCGCCTTGTGAGCATTTGCCTGTGCTGGTGGAGAGGAAACACAAACTTCATCATCTTCATTATGGATTGTTTCTTGAAGAGGAGGAAGGAGATGTTCATTAGATTGGTCATCAAATGCACATATATTGATAGGGTCTGTTGTAGTAACAGATTAAGTAGCACCAGGGGTGGGGGAGTTGGTGTTGTTGGTGTTGGTGTCTTTCTTGATGGGGAATCTATGGCATCAGAACTGTCCACATGTTTGTGCATCTGATGTTTTGTGGTGGGGTGGTATTTCCTGGACTGAACATCTGTAGTGTGCTCTTTTACTCCATAATTTTGTAGCATCATGGAATAACTGAACGATGATTGATCAATGACATGCGTTTGTTTAGGTGAAAAGTTGGTGAGGACTATTCACTAATGCATGTCAAACTGGATCAGCTACTGCAATATTCTTACCTTCTTACCACCACTGTCTCATGTGGAACATTGGCTAGTTTTGGAGTTGTGCCCTAACAGGCTTGCAGGGGCATTATCAACTGCAGAGAGTTAAAGGGCTGAATTCCAAGTGAATGGTGCCATGGTTGTTAGTGAATTTGGATGTTGGAATGGTTTGGGAATTATTTGGAATTGTGATATGAGCCATGCAATTATACCCAGAGGAACTAAAGCAAAAACTGCCCTATTAGATGACCATGTGTAGAGGGGTCATTGCTTGTGTGAGGTCATTGTTCTTCAATCCAACAATGAGATACCTTTTACTAACAACTGATGGAGTATTAAGCTTTACAATACAATAATTATTGGAGACAAAGAACATAACAGCCATTCCAACTGCTAAAACCCTAGATAGAGCCGGTTCAGCAGACAATGTCCTGGGGTTTCATATAGCCTCCCCTTATCCATACATTATGATATCATAACTGTTTCCCAACTTTTATGTCTAAGATTGGAAAAGTATCTTACTTGTTTACTCTGCAACCTAATGATGTCCCTGAATATGCAGGGACTTAAAATTTAGCGAAGACTCAAATGACCCCAATTGAACTACATTGACCCATCACTTCCAGACATTTACAACTGCATTTCCTAAAAGTGCATCACTGCCACACCACATCTACCAGGCCACAGCAGTTATAATAAAATACTACTTAAACAGTAGTATTCTTGTTTTACATGGGCATCACCTACAAAACATGCTAGTTTCTATGAGACCAATAAGTAGAAACAAAACATTTTTGCATATGAGGATTTCTGGCACTGTCATTGCATCACTTCCAACTTGAAAAATTACAATGTAACACCAGGTCCTCCACAATGATCATCATCACCACATCACCTGCATCCATCCAGCCAGTTGGTTTGGTCCGGTTTGCACTATTCTGAAAAAAATCACACAATTTCTACAATGCAATTTTTGTTACACGACGGCCAATGTGACTGGAGGCAGGGGAGATGGGATCATGAAGTTAAGTTGATTTTACTAGCCATTATTCTTCCATTCACCCTTCTACATCATCACCTCATATTCCTTCATTGATGTTCATTTCTCTGTCATCCTGTGTGGGTTACTTGTCAAGCTTTACTGCTGAATATTTAGTGACCAAATTTGGCATCACTGAACTTGAAGGTGAGCACTATAGATCCTCTGTTTCATCCATTTGCCCAGCTTCTTTCTCAACTCTTCTCTTTCCTCCATTGACATTTAAGTAATGACATTGTTTACCTGTTTTATTGTTTGCTGATGCCTTCCAAGCAATGTATCAGTTAAATTGATGGGCTGACTCTAGACAAATTTATTTTCATCCACTGCACTCCATTTGCTGCAATCTGGTGCATCCTTCTGACTATCTAATGCTTCCTACCACTTTACAGCTATTGCATCCTTTTTATACCAATGAGACCCATGACTTACTAATATGTCCACAAGACTTGCAACTCAGCAGTATTGTAAGTTTAAAATGACTTTGTTTGCACTAAAATATCTCTTGCCGCCATCTTGACATCTGCCATCATTACTGCAGATTCCTTGCTCTTTCGAAGCTCCTTAATTCATGTTTCATCAACTTTCTTTGTACGGCCAAAAATATCATCTGTCGAATTGCTTGTTGTGAATTGTTCCTTGTTGATTTTTCTCATCTCTCTCTCTGTTGAATGGCACACCATGACATAGGCCAAGAATCTGCTTACACCTGTAAGCCTAGGAACTTCCAACTGGAACCTCCCAAAGGTCTTCTGCACCCTGTCTTGAACAAAAGCAGTATGCAAAAAGTCATAATATGCTAGTTTCTCAGAAACGACATATTTCAGTACATGTTTAGCAAGTCTGTTTCACAGAAACAATTGTAACAAGAGAAATGCTTCACAGAAACAATTGTGACAAGGAGAAGCTACACTTAAGGAACCTTCTCTATCAAGCAAGATCAGAGCAGGAAAGCTTCTCTGTCAAAAGTTAGGCTGCCTGAGGTTTCATACCAAGTCATGTAGAAACCTACACAGCAGCCCACTAAGTTAATTGTGTGAAGATACCAAAACTGTGTAGAATCCTACACGTTTTGTTTTTCCACAATGAGGCACATTTGCTTCATCATGGTTTTTCACTTCATTTTTACAATTAAAATATACTCATAATCTCCATTCCACCACCAAAGTACCCGTTCACATAGTAACCAGTACTTAGTTTATTTTTCATCACAAATGGCTTTGGTCATTGTTTGCCTCTTATCTCTACTTCTTGGACAAGCTCTTGAAAATAAAGCCATCACCGGGTCTGGCAAGGTGAGAAATTTTATGCCATTTTTGATTAATCTAACCTTGCTTAATCAACAGTTTGCACTGTTTCTCTCATGTCTCAGCTTCTAAGAGAGCTCCGAGCCCCAAACTTGGCTCATTTTAAAGCTCAGGGTGAGCTCTCAAAGATAAACATCCTTGCTGCTACCATCATTCAATGAACATCGTGTGCATGGCATCTTCTGCAAATGGCAAAAATATCCAAGAAGCCTTGTCATGCTGGGGAAGTGGTTTTCCCACAGCAGCAGCAGTCATGGCAATCCAAAGAAGTTGAAAAGTATCAAATATGCATGTCTTGGCAACTCCAATCAGATCCACAAGTTCCTACAAGCACAGCACAAGTAGAAATGCCTCCTTATCACTGCAATGTCTATCTATGTGATAAAGTTAGAGATTCCTGAAAGGGGGGACATATAACTTCTTGTACCATGTAAAGGATGTCAATCCTGATGGATTGGTCTGCACCATTGAGTACAAGTACATTAAGGATTTGGGCAAATCTTTTGGGAGCTATCCTTCTCTTGAAGATTGAGACATGTTTTTTTAAACTACAACGTTCACTAATCAGGGAAGATGATGAACTGTTCAACAAGTACCAAGGTGCCATCAATAAGCATGACGATACTCAGCAGAAGGAAGTGGGGGCATTGAAGCTTTGTGTTCCTGATGACATATCGAAAATCAAAAGAAAGATTTTACAGGAGGAAGCCAAGGTATATGATGTTCTTGGCTGAGTTTGAACCTTGTGGAGTTCTAGTGGAGCACATTGGGACTTTGGGAGAGACAACTGTTGGCACGGCTACAGAAAAGCAAGAATGAAGTAAGTAGACTTTTGTTTCATTTGTACATTGTTTCAAAATCCTTTTGTGACACTAATAACATTTCAGTATTATTAGAACACAAGCATGCAGATTACATGTTCATGTGGCATATTCCACCTGTGAAGAACACGTTTGATACCTTCAAGCTGCAGAAGGTTGCTTGGAAGATTATTGAGCTTGACAATCTAGGAACTTCATTTGAAGTGCATTTTGAAATTAGCTAGCATAAGTGGTGATAATGAGGGTGATTTGGGTGTAGTAGATTCAAAGTTGACTTGTGAGGAAGATATGGTTAGGTGGGTCATAAGAGTTCTTGCTTGTGTGTCAAGCAACATCTCACTCTCAGTATTTGGCAGTGTTTATCTTTGCAATTACTTGAAGAGTCTTGACCCTCAGCACTGTCCATCACATCATCTTGAGATCAACCAAATACTTGAGTGAACACTTGATGCTGTGATGGCTGAGTTCACTAAAATCCTATCAGAGTAGAGGCAGGCACTTGGTCATTGGTTTGTATCATTGTCAACTGATTTTGCAACCGATGCCTCACGTAGGGCGTAGGGATCTGTTTGGTGTTATTTTGGTGGATATGATTGCGGAAAGCTATGAATTGGAAGATGGAAAGATGTTGTTCATGATTTCAAAAATAATTGAACTAATGTGGCTTTTGGTTTTATAAAGAGAGAGTAGCATGGTGGTGTATTTTGGGAGTTATTTAGATACTAGATATTTTGTTAGCATGACTGTGGCCATAGTTATCCTTATAGTCTACAGGACTGGACAGTAGGAATTAGACTGTGGGGCTATGATTCATAGCTCATAGCCTCCATGATTGACCGCTGGGTAGCACACCCATAAATTATACCTTTAAATTGGGCACCTGCCGTAATTTGCCTATCTGTTCAAATGTTGAAATAACCAAATATTTGGATCTTCCAAATTTCCACCAAATCCCCTCCAAATGTTGGAGTCTGTGATTTTTTCTTTCAAAAACAGAAAAATTTGGAAAAAGTTGTCATCTTCTGACAGGCTGTTTTTTTGTCCAAATTTTGTTTCTACTCCTACCACTGCCAAACATCCAAATATTCAAATATATTGAATGCATTTTCATGCATTAAATGACTGGCCTGCATGATCCATCAGTCAAGGTCATTTTATTTTTCTGGACCGGAGGGAGTGACAGATGAAAAATGCATAATCATGCCATATTTTTTAAAGTGTCAGACATGAAATAATGTATAATCGTGAAATATGTATCAGCAACACTTTGCCAAAATAACCATTTATTCACTGGAAAAGGCAGTTTGGAAGCATTTGGAAGAAACGCAATTACAGCACAAAATTAAGGGGCTGTCTTAGCACTTGTCACAACTCCTTTTTTCACACATTTCCCAATGTCAGACGCAAATTTCCACAATTTTTGTCACAACATTTTTCCACACAACTTTTCCTAACAACTGACAGATGTAGTTCACAAAAAGTTGTGAGCTCTCACAACATTTTGTGCTGATTGGCCCCATCTCAAACGTCTTCACAACTTCTTGGGAGGCTTCACATTTTTTTATGGGAGAACTTGCTAGCATCTGCAATTGTGATTGCTGCATCAACACATCAATTGATGCCTGCCTGCATGGCAAGTCCATCAGAACATTACATTAGCAGTGCACATACACTCAAAATATCACACAAGAGTTTGCTTGGAAAGCATTGCTGCATGAGAAAGGCAAAGATGCAGCGAGTGTCATGCCCTGGTAAATTTACGGCGATTCAACCAAGAACCAAGACTGCTCAACAAAGTGCCAATCCATGATCATCCTGCAGAGGCACAAGATGATGGCAGCACACCTGATCCTTCCCTTCCACCATGCACCGATGACAACAAATCAGTCATAGGCAGTGATTCATCAATGACTTCAGATTTCTCCCAGACATGATGACAGTTCATGTAGCAGTTGGTGTACTGCCAGCAGTGGCAGTACCAGTGGCAGTACAATCAAGAGCATGAACTCAGATGATGAATATAATCCCACATGCTGTACTCAACACAACAATCAAAAAGACTCTACAACAGCAATGGACTTACAGGATTTGCAAGACCTCCAATTTTTGTGCAATTCAGTTAGTGGATTACAAGACAGCAGATGGTAGTTCAATCATTTGAATTGGGATGAGGATGTAATTCAATTTAAAGATGAGGGACTGTTTTCAAATAAATACCTTTGAGCTTGCCAGCACATTCAAACTTGTTAGAATTCTTGATCCTTTTCTCCAATGATTCTAATACAACAGTCTATGTCATGATCCTTGTTTGGTAGAGCACATTATAGCTGTTGGTTTACGAGTCCTTTCAGGTGGCCATCCAAAAGACCAACAACATATAATTGTAAGTAGGCGAGCTGCAGCTTACCTTGCTGTTGATGATTTTGTGGATGCTGTCAACCTTGCACCTGAATTGGATGTAGATTTGCCGAAGACACCAGAGGAGTGGGATGAAATCTGTGGACAATACAAGATAAAGAGTACCAATGAGATTATGGCCAGTTGTGTGGGAGCAATTAATGGATTCTTTCAGTGCATCAACAAACCTATCAGCAGAGAAGTCACTTATGTCAACACATATTACTCTGGCCACTACAAATTGTATGGTCAGAATTGTCAAGCTTGTGTCAAGGCCAACTTACAGTTCATGTACTTTGGTGTCATTTCACCGGGCAGCACATATGACAACATTTCATACCCCAATGCAATAGCTCTCAAGAATGCTCTTGACTCTTTATCACTGGGCCAATTTGGATTGGCAAATGCTGCATATACCTTGAGTGAAGGTATCCTAGTCCCTTTTACTGTTTCTGTGACGTTAGACCATGCCCAGGATGCATTCAATTATTACTTGTCTCAGTTACGCATACATGTTGAGATGGCCTTTGGTAGGCTTGTGAATAAGTTTTGCATTTTAAGTGGTACTGTTGTTGAATCAAAAGATAGGACATCATCCATCTTGATTGCATGTGCTCATCTCCATAATTATATTATCGGTGAAGATAAACCATTTGGAGATAAATAGAAGGTTTTCCAAATGATATTGCAGATCTTGATGATGTATCAACCAATCCAATTGCTCCACTTGGAATGACATATCTACCTGTGGCACCTAATGATGAGTTTCAAAAGTATGGTGGGATTTCTTGTACAAGTTAGGCCATTGTGGAGTTTATTTGGGAACAAGACATCAGGAGGCCAATGCATAATTTTGAAAGGAACAAAGGGAAATGGCGGAGAGTACTGTGTACTCTTCTGATAGCAGTGAATGGCCAAGAGAGTTTGTTAGTCTGCTTTAAAATAGAACTAAATATAATTTTAAATTTAAACAACTATATCAGTCCAACTTGAAATAAAAATTGGACTGATAGCAATTCATGTATCCTTCGCATGTACACTGAAAGATGGACTTAATGATAAATACTAGAAATGATAATCCCTTTGTAAACATAAAAAGTCAACTAACAACTGTCATTGCTGCTATTACTGCTATCTCCGGCATCTCCAGTCTTCTTTGTACCACTTTTCCCGCTAGTACTACATGACAAACAATCATCTGATCCCTCTGGTGACTGGTAGCCTAGATCACTCTTCAACTTTTTGTATTGTGAAGCAAAAATCTTGGATCTCTTCTACGCCTTTTTGTATTTAAACTCAATCTTAGACAAGTTGTTGTCAGAAATTCCTCATTTCTTCCCCTTTTTGTACTTCTGTTTGTAATATGTTGTGGCAGCTGACTTGCGGTCAAAGTTGTCACTCACCTCAATCATTCTGTCAAACCTATCATTCTCAGTTATTGTGTGCTGTTGCCTGGCAATAGCATGGGCTGCATCGTTGCTTGCCGCAACAGCAGATTGTTTCTGAGAGTGGAATCCATACCCAGAAGACATAGAAGAAAGACTGCATTTGAATGCATTCAATGATCCCCTCCTCACTCTACATTTCACTGCATCCCTTGTTATCAGTTTGACGTTCTTGTTCAACTCAGCATAAGCACAGTTCATAAGTGCTGTGTCAGTGTTTCCCTTAAACACTCATAGCAATAGAGTAAGTTAGCACGTCCACAAAGGACTCTTGGTATATTGGAACAAGAAAATTGATAAAAGCCTTGACCTCCTGTACATCCAACTCATCAGTGTCATCACAAATAGTTGGAGGAACAGAGAAGCCCAGAAGGGATTGTGCTGCAGTGGATGACGACACTTCCATGAGCCTTAAAAACTAGTAATGATTTTGAAGGTGAAATTCACAAAAGGAAATTGGAAAATTTTGAGCTTATCTCTACTGCTAAAAATGATGCTGCATCTTGCAGCATGAGCATTTTGAGAAATAGCATATCTTTTTGGATATAAGTTTCTGAGAA
>JALLPD010002474.1:0-10131 GCA_036940065.1 Cyclotella cf. meneghiniana
ATGGGGGACCCCATGCTGAGCGATTTGTGTATTTGTGTATGAAAAATCACGGATTTGCACGAGAGTCGCAAATTTTGTCGCCAAAACTGGATACAAAATTGCAATTTGCAAATTGTGATTTGTGATATGTGTTTTTTGATCTGCTCCAGTATCTATCATAATTTTTTTAACAAACGTTTTCATTTCACTAGCTTTAAAAATCCAAAAGTACGGTGTGATAGCCACACTAGTTATGTTATAAATTATTTATTCCACATATTTGACCTGAAATAAAGACTTGCCATTTTGAAAATTGGTATCGGACCAAACCTGATACACATTAAATGTAGAATTTGTATTCCTAAGAAGTTCATGTTAGTCTTAAGACCAATGTAGCAGTTAATCTCTGGACTTAATTACTGAGATTTGAACACAATTATCAAATTGATACCAACCATTGAGAAAGTCTTAATATTAACAGATGCTAACATTTTAGTAATTGTCAACATTAACCATTTCAAATTTAGATATTTTTTAGGATTAACTGATTTTTAGGATTAACTGACTTGGAGCACCAGGAAATAGTCAAAATAATGACTGGATAATATAGAAAAACTGTTAGTCTTGAGGCTAACTGGACAATTATATGTATTTATCTGAGGACTTATGAGATAATCCAGAAGAAAACAGTCAGCCTTGAGACAAACTGGACAATCAAACAAACTGTTAATCTGATGACAAACTAGATAATCCAGAAAAAACTATTAGCAGCAGCAGCACATGGATATCAATGAAGTAAGGGATGGGATAAACAAAAATTCTCAACCCTCTACAGTAGAAATTAATGATATTGAATAATGCCTCTAATAGCCAGTGAATGTTGAGAGATTAGAGTTCAATCATGAGAATGTTAGAGGGTTATATTCTTTTGAATAAAACTAGTTCTACAGTTTAGTTGCACAATTTTTGGTTGTCCTTAAATGATGAAAGTATCAAGAAAATCTAGTGGCTAATCCTATGAATACTGAATTCTTAAGAATAAAAGCTTTGACAGATCATACCATGAATTGTTCATGGGTGGTGTGTCATTGAAATGATGCAAGGTGGTTACGAGTCAGTCGTCAAGGCCTAATTCAATCAGTGACATAAAAATGTACCAAAATGAGTATTAGCACCTACCAACATTGATATCAGTACTTTTTATTATGTTACATTTTGGTACCAACAGCTGGAATATGTACTGATACTAAAAAGAATACCACACTGTTTGTTGGTGCATTTTATGATTTTGGTACCTCTTTATGCAATATCTAGTATGAAATCAACAAAAAATCAGAAATCTGTACAATTTCAAATATTGGTACTTTAAAGTACTTGTACCAAAATGAGGCACCAAAATGGGAAAATGTACTCATCGAAGGAATAGTGCTTTCTTAGAAATCCTTGGTTTTTGGTACTAATAATAGTACCAGAAATGAATTGATACCAATGCATCCTGTCTGAATCATATGATCACTGAAAAATAATATACCTAGTTATCACCAGTTTCCCCTTGCCCCTCAAGATGGAGCATTCCCAAAATTTGATCATTCACAAACAAAAAACTTTGTGATTCATGTCACTGGACATTGCAATAATTGTGACAAATGCACAAAAAAAATGTGAGACAGCAAAGCATCAAAAAATTAATTGGCCCTCTTCCTGAAATTCATATAAGTAGGTAGCTTACAAATGAATAGGGAACTGCGTATTACGGTACAGCTTAGGTTACCTATCCAGTAATAATTGTGCCACTACTATTTCATGTGCTTAAAGACTCATCATGATCATCATTTGGAAAATGGTTGTTGCATTGAAACTCAAATTAGATGAAGATTTCACTCAACAATTGTGAACATTCATTCTCTTTGCAGCAACAAGTTTCTACTTGCTCTCTGATCAAAAGATGGAGAGGAACAAGTTGACAACCATTCAAAATAGACTAATAGAAGGTATGTTACCGTAATAAGTATGTCATATAAATGTTCATTAGAGCAGTAGGATGAAGAAATCAAAAATAACCAATTTTTGTATTAAATCCTTTATAACATGTTTGCACATATCTTTTTAGTAAGTATGGAAAGAGGAAAGAGGCCAACACAAATTTTATGATTTTCATGATACGATCAACTGAGGTCATCAAAAATCACAATTGTTAAGAAGTCTTATTGCCTAATGTACTACAACCCTCACAAAATCCAGTTTGTGATAGCTCCCATTTTCTGATTTCTGATTTGTGAAATACTGGGAATGCTCCAATTATGCAGTTTTCAAGATGACTGATATGAGGAGAATGATGAAATGATATAACTTCTCCTTTGTTCAGATGTTTGTCATTTTTTGTTGGTTGTCCTCTGGTTATACATAGATTTTTAAAGGTACAAAAATGCATGTATTTTTAGTATGTACTTAGGTCAGTCATTTCCCTTAAATCCTCATATATTTCACACACAAAATAAAAAATAATCCACTTCACTAGTCTTCCAGCCAACAAAGTACTTTTCATGAGTGACATCAGCTGTAAGGTACCGAGGTATAATAGTATTTCACAACGGGATTTTCTGATGCCTCAAGGAGTTTGTGGGTCTCCTCACCACCTTCCTGCACACATTTTCCTAAATAAGGATTCTTCGTCCCGACTTAGCCTGGCTTAGGCCCATTCTGTCAAGGCAATGTGGGATTGATTGATTTGGATTGATGGGTCTGACTTGGTCCATCAAATTGGTCCCTGATTCGACATTTTCATTTTTCTTGACAGAATGAAACCATTTCTGCCTGATTGATCAGCACTTTCTATGATGTGGATAGTCACGTTTTTCTTGCCTACAGTAGTTTCTTGCCTTGTCAACACCAACAATCTCACCACTGCCTGCACCAAACACAAACATAATTGCATGCAGTACTAACCAAAGATGAGAAGACATCATTCAAACTCAGTGGATTGATTGAGAGTCAAGCATAGGAGACATCTCAAAAAGGATTTGGCTGCGCTATTGTTTTTCTTAGGCTGTGGTTTTTTTAATTCTGTATTTGAAGTCATAAATTTTGTAAGACTTACTACCCTGAGTCTTACTAACTTTGGATGACCCCCCCTTAATGGGTTGGTAATGTGTTTATGAGTTGAACTTTCTTGAACAAAATCCAAAGTTTGGCTGCCATTTGATGCTGAACCCCTCATTCCTCATGAGCACTCCCCCCACTCATGCAGCATTACTGCACAAGTACTGCTGTTAATACAGCACCACTTTGAGTTCCATCCCCCTTCCCCATTTGCCATAATTTACCCTCCAGCAGTTGCCCAATTTGTGGCCCACTCCTTTGCTGGTGTCTCTCCCATCTTCATGAATGGCGGCAGCGGAGGCAGCAGCACTGATGTCAATAGCCCCCCTGTCAATGAAACTCCTGATCCTGTCAGAGCATCTTCTAACATACAGCACTCTAAGAGCAGTAAATCAGCTGTTACCAGTAAGTGCAGGAGAAAGCAGTCTCCTGAGCCATGATGTACAAGTCCCAGGCTAAGGGAGAATGCACAATCTCAAGAGCAGCAATGTTGCCCTGGGAGTGCAAGGACACTTATTGCCCCATTGAAGAGCGTTCACCAAATAACAGTCACAATTCTTGCAATCTACTTGCCAAGAAACAATTTACAACCATTGAAGTGACACAGCTGGTTCCTCTGATCCCACCTCTTGTGGAGACACAAATTACAACCACCAAAGGGATACAGCGGGTTCATTCAATCCCACCTCTTACTGATACTCAAAATACAATCATCAAAGGGACACAGCTGATTCCTTCTATCCCACCTCTTCTTAGCATCTTCACCAGCACAAGAAGCCTACATGTTGATTCTCCCATTTTTGGTAAGTCTAACCAACAATACTATGACAAGAAGTTTTTGCCTTCCAAAGAAGATGATTCAGACTACCAGAGCATGAACAGTGCCGCATTCTCTACTCCACAGGGATCTGCCAAAGAAGCAGATGCAGAAGAGGAGAATGAGCCAGAAGAAGCTCGTCTGTTGATAAGTATGATCCTATCTTGGTAGAAATAGCATCAACTTTCAACTTCCCTACATGAATGACTACTTCCTTGGCAGATTCCAATCCCCACATCAAGCCATGAATCAGCTGGCCAACCTGTGAAGCTGGTCATATTCTCTCAACAGATGAGGTTGCCAAGGCATGTAAATGCACAGATATGCTGGTGACTGAGTACAAAAATTTCATTGAATCCATTGATCATGAACTATTCATCACTTCTGCAATGTGTGATGACATGAAACTGAGGATGAAGGAGGTCATAGGTCTGGCTTATAGGTGAAGTCATTGTGGGAAAAGTGGGGCAAGGTGCAAACTGAGATGAAAAAGATATTTGCAAGCCTCTCAGACAATTACCGCAAGATGTCTTGTGGCCAGCAGCTATGTAATGTGTATGACAACATTGTGAGAGATTTCTACAAGGCAGACTGTGTGAGCATTTTTTGGCTCATTCTTGTGCTCCATCAAATCTTGCTGTTCTCATCTAAAATCTATTGCAAAGCCTGACAAGACTCACAAGAAGTAATGCTGAGATTGATGCAATGATTCTTGCTGACTACTGGATTCTGGATTCACACCGCAAGAACATACTCACTATCAAAGTGTACCATACTAACAAATGCTTTTCTAAAGAATGCACTGATGTGCCAGTAGGTCCTAGAAAAGTTTCAATTTGTAATAAAGCATCCAGCAGAGTTAAGGCTAAATGTGTTGAAGATGCTGCTGAAAGAGATCAGGCAGTCATCATACAGGTCATCATCCAGGAGTGCAATCTAAAGATGCAGGAGGCAACGGCTAGAGAGTCTATCCTCAGTCGCAGAAAGAAGAGGGAGACAGTGACGGTAAAGAACACACAGACCCAACTAAAGATGCTGCAAGCAATGAAAGAGTGTTGCATAAAACAGCATGGCAAGAATGCTTATGACTCTAAGGTTTGCAAATTGTTAGATGCATTGCTGAGTCCCGGTGTCAAGGATGAGTCTAATATACTCGCTGACAACAAAAGAGGCAATGATGATGACAACAGCGTTGAAGTTGGAGAAGAGAGTGAAATGTCAACTGTAAAGGTGCCTGTGGTAGAAAACATGTGACTTCTTTTTGTTATAAACTAGTGTCTTGATTTTCTTTGATAGATTTGCAATAGCCTTTATGCTCTGCTATTAGATCCCTCCTGCACTGCCAAAGAACAGCCTCTCCTCTATCATTATCTTTAATTGTTTCAGTGCACATCTCACCCATGAACCATAGAGTCATCTCCTCTGGGCTCTGGGCCTTCCAACCATTGACTGTCACCTGTTGAGGGACAACCACGTTGAGCAACACAACTGATCCCAAAGTTCTCATCCAAACCAAGGAGCACATTGTGCAAGACACAACAGACAGTATAAACCTTCTCACAGTCCTTCATGCAATAATTTTTCAATCCGTAGTCAAGAATCTTCCATCTCTTCTTCAATATACCAAAAGTACATTTCATCCTTTCTAATCGCCTCCAATTTAATATTGTAGTAACCTCTCCTTCCCATCTTGACTGTACCAGCATAGAGACACATAAGTGTTTCCCATCATAGATAACCTCCATCACAAATCAAGTACACTCTGTGGCTACTCTTTTCTTCACCCGCAATGTCAAAGTACTTCCATTGGACATTCTTAAACCAGGATGTTTTCAGGGAATCAATGGTGGGAGGTGAGATCAAGACACAAGATATGCTTATCACTCCTTGCCTTAAACTGAATCAGTGCAACCCCCATTATTTGGCATCAGTTGTTAGTAATGCATTCAAATGCCACCAAAGGGAAACACTCCTTACCCTAGCACCTGTTGTATTCTCCAGCAGGACACCTAATCCACTTCACATGAACCATGTTGATAGAGCAAATAGCTCCTGGAAGATCTTGACTGGCATAGTCTCTACTCGTGGCCTTCAGCTCATCCATGTTCATGGGGAAGTAAATCCAATCACTCCTGATGGAGTACATGCAGTCAATAAAGTGCTTGAAGAAACAACAATGCTCTGGGTAAGATATTTCAGTTTCAATCTTGAATTGTCAGTGAGGTTGGCAGTTTCCAAGATGCTCCAGTGCAAATATAATGAATAACTGAGTGCGGGTGTATAGACAAAGATTTGTCATGCACCACTTTGTTGGCTTGACCCATCCTCTGACAATACAGAATTCAGTCAGCTCATTGGCAGTATCAAGAGGCACACTAAAATGGCTCCTGAAATCAGAATCTCTCCGACATGATTCTGTATAGGTGCATTGATGCTTTTCTGGACAGAGGCATCCTATAGTAATTAATTTTGAAGTAAACACCGAAGGTGTAGGCATATCTGTTGCTTCTTCTGAGATGCCTTCCATTCTGATCCTACTCTTCATCCAGATAGTCATTGTCATTGATTGAGGATGTGCAGCACTGTTGGTGGATCGGTGTTGATGAAGAAGCATGTCATTGCTCCATGGTGTCCTCACTGGCATCATCACTCTCAATAGAGGAATTAGATGAGTCATCATCCATATCTGAGAGATTGTGACCAGACTCACGGTTGGAATCATTGCCCAAGGAACTAGTGGAGCTGCTGACGCTGCTGTACAGTGTATACGGCAGCATGTAAAGGGCAGAGATTGCTGCATCAACACCACCATTGAGAAGAGCCCTGTTGACAAGGGAGTAGGCAGTGTGGGGGATGACATTCATGGTGAGCAATGGAGGCATTAGTAGTGGCAGAGGGTGTGGCAGCAGTGGCGGATGTGCTGGGGATGAAACTTTGGATCATCCCAAGTTGACTTTGGATCCATCCGAAGTTCAAAAACTTTGGACCAAAAATTTTGTCCAATGTTGATGTCCGAAGTTTTTTGAGCGTATAACCTATTGAACTTTGGGTTACAGGTCAAGATAATCACAATTTTTCTGAAGTTGGCCATCTGAAGTTCTTCATGGGACTGAAATCCAACCTCAACTTTGGATACAGAAGTACAAAACCACAGCCTTAGGCTGTGATTGTGCTTGGCTGAATAGTGCATAGCATATTAAATTGCTAAAACATGCTATTCACTGTTGACCCATGCTATTGACAATTTAGTAGGTCCCAATAGGTCAGTAGATAGAAAAAATCAAATTTGCTATTGACTATTGCAGTTTAGCAAGGCTCAATACCCCAATAGCAAGTCTATTGGCCCCTCATTTTTTGATAGGGCCCAATTGTCCAATAGCATTCCTGCCAATTTTTAGTGCATTCACACACACACACACTCTCTCTCTCAATACATAAAATCCTGCATGAACACCTTGCTGATGGAACCTCGACGACTGCTGAATACAATGCGTGACTGACAGTCAAACCCAAAAAAATGGCTCTATTAATTAATCAATTAATTGATTGATAAAGTATTTAATATAATTAATGGATAAATCAAATAACAAACTTAAATCTTAGTTAATCAAACTAGTTCAACTACCTCCATGGACAAAAGCATGGCTCACAATGATGCCATTGCTGTGCAGTCAGTTGAGTCACGTGCATTGCCGGCTTGACATTGCAAGTGGCAAACTCGGACTTGTTCACATTTGATTAGGTCAAGACAACAACCACTGCAAGAATGGACCAAGAGACTGCCGCATTGGACAGAAGTTCTCTCACAAAAAATAATCCCTTGGACATTCACTGGAATCTACTGAAGAATTGATTTTTGTAACAAAAATAAATTATTCTTGCACTTTTTGAAGACACCATTGTATGGTTGGACTATTCACTATTGACAATTTTCTAGATTCAACAACTTGATCATGAATTTTTAGGCAATAGCGAAAAGGTAAAAAAATCAATAAATTCGCCAAAAGTACTAT
This sequence comes from Cyclotella cf. meneghiniana, assembly GCA_036940065.1. Lineage (NCBI taxonomy): Eukaryota > Bacillariophyta > Thalassiosirophyceae > Thalassiosirales > Thalassiosiraceae > Cyclotella > Cyclotella cf. meneghiniana. Next base: position 7,909 of record JALLPD010002474.1, read on the forward strand.
TCCCTATTCACTATTGGCCAAACAAAATCACAACCTTTGATGAATGGGATGATACAGACGATAATTTTTGTTGGAGACTTTGCTACGGGTGTCATGAAACTATCACAGTGCATAACGCGGGCACACAAGATTGATAACAAGACTTTCTCAGCATCTCCAGCTCCCAATCGCCTATACATCAATCAAAAAATAGCTGGATTTGGAGTAGACATCAAGGTACTACCATTTTTATGGTGAGTAGGCCACAGCAAGTGTTCCAAGATGCTTTAAATTGTGGCCTTCTCACCGTGCTTTTGCAAATTTAAAGCATGTGAAATAAAAATGTTAAAAAATAAAATATCCATAGATAGTACCGTACGTCTTTCGTATTTATTATACCCTCTTTCCTTCCCACCAGTTTATTTCAGTGGTAGCGGGCTTTGTACCCTCCAGCCCACTCATTGCCCACCTTTTTATCGTCCTATCACTGAGATTCCGTAACGTGTGGCCTTCACATGGTGGTTTTGGATTTTAACATAACCATATTTTACGTTGAGTAGGCCACAGCAAATGTTCCAAGATTCTGTAAAGTGTGGCATTCTCACCATGCTTTTGCAAATTTAAAGCATGTGAAATGAAAATGTTAAAAAATAAAATATCCATAGAGACTACTTCTATCTTATTTATTATGCCCTCTTTTCTTCCCGCCAGTTTATTTCAGTGGTAGGGGGCTTTGTACCCTTCAGCCCACTCACCGCCCACCTTTGTGTCACGCCATCCATTACAAACGCCTCCATCACCCCCTCATCAGCACCCAAAGCAACTGTTCTTGTCTTTCCTTCCCTCTGACATTGCTTCGTTTAGTCAGTATCCCTATGCAATTCTGTGCATTGAAATAATATGAGATGCACTTTGTTTCTTGTTTCTCCTTGAGTTCACGAGTCTGCTTGGTTTGTCAGTAACAGATGCATCAAAAAATGGCTTGATTACAACATAAATTAACATAAAGTAACTTGTAAAATGTTCACAAGACTTAGTGCTACTGATCGTGAGATCGGTTGCAAGTTGTACACGATGAAACAAAAAAGGACAACTGTTCAACTTATTGAGGCAATGGTAGATGCAGGGAGTAGCATTTCCTCTGAATATAGGAGAATAAACATCAAACGTGGCCTTTTCAATTGATGGAAGAAGGTTGTAAGTGGAGAGAGTGATTCGCACCTCAAAAAAGCTCCAGATAGCCTGGTCCATCCAGCCACTGCTGCGGGTATTGTGATTGCACCAGCTGCCATCACCGCTTTAGATGGAACAGATGGTACCTCTGATAGTGGATCAGCACCTCCAAGCTGTGTAACACCCGTGACTTGTTCATGATCTCTATTGTGAGGTCATATCCGGTCTTGGTACCGAGGCAGGAAGGGTGCTCTCAAGTCTAAGAAGAAGGAATTGTTGCAGTGGATTTTTGAACACCGCAAGCAAAGCACTCAAGTTACCACTAGAATGGTTAGGAACTATGCGGTGAAAGTTTTGCCAGAGCTCTAACAAAAAAGTGGGTCAACAAACGATCAGGCTTTTTGGAATTTTTCACACAAGATCGGGTTAACATATGGAGTTTCCGTGTCACAAAAGAGTCACATGGAAACAGAGGATGCAGCACTCGAATTCAAGGAATTCATGAGTCGTAAGGTTGAGGATATGAATCCGGACCATGTCTTGAACATGGAACAGACTCCAATTCCCTTTGCATTTCATGCCAAGTGCACATGCAAAACAAAAAGAATGCGAACAGTTCATATTCACAGTTCCACCTCAGAAACAAAAAGGGCAACGCATGCAGTCACTGCCACAGTGAGTGGTGAGCTCTTACCTCCATTTCTTTCAAAGGAGTGCAAAATGGTAGAATTGCAAAAAACCAAATTCACAACATTTCCAGAAATAGGTTTCTATGCCATGCAGAGAAAGGTATGGATGGACAAATCCATGATGCCTGTGTGAATTAAAATGTGTCTTTTTTCCATGGAAAGACACACTTCCTCCTGGGTGATATCCCTTCTCATATTGGATTTATTTTGTGTCCACATGATGGTAACAGTAATGGGAACATCCAGGGTGTTGGAATAGAAGTCCAATACATCCCTGGTGGTTGCACTTATCTGTGCCAACCGATTGATGTGGGAGTGAATAAGCCAATCAAAAATAAAATGGCTGACAAATGGGAGGATTGGTTAGAAGAGGAGGAAGTGC
>JALLPD010002475.1:0-10154 GCA_036940065.1 Cyclotella cf. meneghiniana
CTCGAATCTCCCGAGAAATACGATGAGCTTCCATTCAAATTCACAGGTCGCACCACCAGCCGCGTGAACCGTAACAATGCATGGTCAATATTTCGAATGCCGAAATTGATCAAAGATAGACAACGTAAAAACGATGCGATCTACTTCGGCATTCGAATGGCAGTGTGTCTCACAGTCGCTTCCCTATTCGTATTAGCTCAACTGCCGACGGCTAAAAATAAGTATCCAGAGGGGATGTGGGTAGTAATCACAGTGTTGTTTGTCTGTTGGTTCCCACAGCTGGATGCGGCGTCTGTATTGGAGAAAAGTTTCCAGCGTCTTGTCGGAACGTTCATTGGGACTACCGCGGCACTCGCGTGCGGTTTCCTATCGCTGAGCGTTGCGAGGGCACATGGATTTCGAGCTCAAGCGATGTGCCTGACATGTTGCATAGCATTGTTCACTTTCGTCGTATGCAGCTATGCGGTCCATACCAAGATTATCGAAACTATGAGTTATGGTACAATCTTATGTCTATTGACATTCATTATTTGTTTAATGCCATTCTATGATGTAGAAAATGGAGGGAAGGGATGGAAGGAGTCCATGTATCGAGTTATGAATGTCATCATTGGATGTGTTCTCGGAGTAGGTCTTTCCATGTCGGTATTTCCACGTCCGACTGTTTGCATAATACAGCATAAGGTTGAAAAGCAAATTGAGTTGGCTGGGAAAGCATCCAGGACTGTACTGCTTGTTGCCGCGGAGATATTTTCAGAGACAGCCTACATTCCAAGTTCGTCGTTTCAGCGTCATTCGAGCTACGAAAGATTGCCGTCTTATAGAAGACACTGGCGAAATACAGACCCGGATCTGAACCAAGATGACGTGATTCTCTCAAAGTATGAAGCGTCGATGAAAGAGTATAGAGAAGTGAAAGGACACTTCGGTAACTTGAAATATGATCCATTCAACATTGGTCGTCCGAACAATCTTCTCCGTGCCTTTAAAACGGAAGTGGATCATATCTTGTCAAGAGCAATGCGAATGCAAACAACAATAATTCTGATTGATGGGATTATTCGTAGTGACCCAAAGCACAAGTTTTCGGAGGAGAATCTCAATCTACTTGTACAATTAGGCAATTCCATCCAAAGTATGCTCACTGTACCGTTGGATATTTCTGCAAGTGACGCAGCATCGGAGCAACTATGTAAAGATCTGGTGACTCTTCGAAGTATGATATTAGATTTATCAGCAGTAGTTTCGAAGTCAAGGGATGTCCAAATTCACCGTTCCATGGACTCTGATCCTAGTTTCGGCAGTTACAGCATCTACAGCGACTCCTCGTCTGTAGGTGAACTTGACGACGACAGAGGTGACATGCATGTTCCTACGCATATTGCAGGGTCTCACGTTTGTTCGTTGCTGTTTCTTCAGCTTGCTGAGCATTTGGCGTTGCGTTCACTGCGGTTATATCAAAGTTATAAACAGTGCGAAGGTGTTTGCCTGGCTGCAGAAGATCTCCGGAAATCTATTCGCGAGAATCACACAGTAATACCAGCTGATGACACGAGGCACAATAGCTCTGTGACTTCACGCGACAACAATATATGTTTTTCACTTTAGACTAGTCAGTAATGAATTAGACTGACTCTCACAAAACTTATATGCTCAGGCATGTTTTGCCAGCACACCTGCATTTCCCATTATATCACTCAGTCTCCCTTCCCTCTTTAACGTGGCATCAAAATTCCTCCCACTACTGTAACCCCCCTGTCGATCCGTGACATCCACCATGTCCTGATAAGCCATTTCCCCTTGAGCCTTCTCTAGCGTTTTGTTTCTACGATTCTCCTCCATCTCTGCACGGAGCCAATTGTCCGCAATCGCAAGCATTTTACATGGATGATTCTCTTTTTTGAGCCTTTGGTAAATTTCCAACTCATGCATCTGACCCTGCCACCCGCAGCTTCCTTTGTTGTTCAAATAGAACATATGCGTTGCCCAATCATCTAATCCATCAAAAATGTGCGTGGCATAGACAATGGTTGCTCCCCTCTCGACACTCTCCTTCTCCAACCACCGCAACAAATCTTGACGCACGCAAACATCCAAACTGACGGTGACCTCGTCCAACAAGAGAATCTGAAATGGTCTCACGAGCTGAATCAATAGCTGCACCCTCCTCCTCTGCCCATCACTCAGCATGTGCATCCTCCAGTGTGGATCGATTCCCAACATTTCTATCAATTCATCCCTCCGTTCCGGATAGGAATTCTGCAGCTTCTCCATCATCTGACAAACGGGAATATCGGCCATCAAAGGCACGCCGCACCCTGCGAAGGCGACCGTGCGCATTCCCCAGTCTGTTTCGAGATAGGCACGATGGAAGTTGAGCCGTGTGTCNCGCGGAAAGAGTTGAGGCCGAGGACTGTGAGGAAGTTTTCGGGAGAGGGGAGGTGGCGGCCGGAGATGAGGCGGAGGAGGGTTGATTTGCCGGATCCTGTCGAATGAGGGTGGGAAAGGAACGAGGCGGACTTTGAGACGAGAGGACCTGTTCAGGATAAATGAAATGCCACATGCCACTGTATTGACGGACTAACCATTGGCACCGATCAACAGACATCTCGATCCCTTGGGAAGTTTCAAGTTCAAACCCCGAAGCGTTGGCGCGAGAGATTTGGGATCGTACGAAAAGGTGAGATTTTCCACGCAAATGGCTTGGGACTCGTCGTACGGCGGGAGAGAGGGGAGAGGCTTGGTGGTACTTTTGTTGGTAGTTGAGCTGCACATGGTAATTAGTTTCGTATTGTGCACGTGAGAGCAGACAAGTGAAATTTTATGAGATGCTATGTTGTCATTAACACGCAGGCACGTTTCTATGTTCTCGATTTTCCTTGTCTCGCTTTGTGGGCGTCAGGTAAATTGGCTGTGCGTGGTGAATTTTTTCTTAGTGTTTGGCCATAAAAATCGAGAACGTGCATAAAAGCTAAAAGATACTTTCACAGAACGCGCGGGAGATATGAAAAGATCAGTTTGGAATACCTTTATTCATTATGTCTCGCCGGTAGTCAGTAAAGATACTGTTTTTTTTGAAAATGAGATGGAAAAAATGATGCGTGCGTATGACTCACTTGACCTGACTCACAAGACTTTGATACGAAATCGCACAGGCTATGAACAACGTGACCATGAGCGATCCTCTCATGCTAACATTTCATTTACATTAATTTCACCTGTATAGGCTGTGATTACCTCTGGTTTTAGTATTATTCTATCTTCGCAATCACTCTAGAGAGAAATCCATGACAAAGACATGAACGCTGGCATGTACGTCGAATGATAACCAAGCACAAGGAACCTTGTCGCTGAGCGAGTGAGACCAAAGCTTTCCCTGACCAAATATTACCAGAGACAATACAATGGCAGCCCTGTTAATAAGTCGACTCCTTCCTATGGCTGCATTTGTCCAAACCTGTCTTCGCCATCACGCAAGCGCTAGTGTTGTCGAATCGCCATTTAGAGTCCCGCAAACAACCATACGTTCGGGTCCTCTGAATCGACAAGCATCGCCAGCATCATCACAAACAAGTAATGCTACAACACTATCAACAAGACGTCAATTTCGGATTCGCAAAACGAAATCCAGTGACATTAATGCCATAGCCACAATGCTTGCCATGGCATCCACAGGCAACAATCAACAACTGAATGATTGGAAAAGAGGCATTGAATTTTTACGCGCCAAATCATCATTGGAGAAGCAATTGTGTCATCGTTTACTCGCAGTAGAAGAGGGCAGAAAAATAATGTTACGCTCCAAAAGTGTCAATACGGATTTCGACTTTTCCACAGATAATGTTGAAGACTGTCCAATAAATGACTTGGACACAACATGCGGTCTGCTTTGGGCGAATGATAACTTTCGAAGCAAGCTCAAATCGGCTGTGATGATATCGTCAGAAAGGAATGCATGGGAGAGACATAATTTCGATTTGACGCCACTCGATCCTGCGTTGTTCAATCATCTTATGATGACTGTGATACAAACATGCAATTCTGGAGAAGAGGATGTTGTTGGTTTCTGTGAAGTGGCGTGGCTTCCTCGTCCAGATTCAGATTTTTCGGGAGATCATTTGAACTGTGCACCATCCATTGTTAATTTAGTTACATCGCCATTATACCGTCGTAGAGGGATTGCATCGAAGTTGATTGACGTAGCGTCGAGGTATGCACGTACCCAGTGGGAAAAACGAGTCATTGATAGCACAAGACGATGCACTGCCAGAAAAAGTCTTGGACTCTATGTTCATCCAAAAAATGCGTCGGCGCTGTATCTGTATCACAAGAAAGGATTCAAAGTTGAGCAGGAAAGTGAAGACGGATTGCTGTATATGATGATGAGTGCGTAGCCTAATGTCTTGACCAATAATCTACTCTCATCCTATCTTAATCCATTCAGTCAATTTGTTATTCCGCGAACTCAAATCAACTGATGATCATTTTATGATTCAGTGAAATCGAATAAACTTTAGCGTGCCATGTTTAAAATGACAGACTGATTCAAATCTATGCACGGAGTGTGTTGTTACGGCTGATTTGCCTGTACGGCCGAACGAACCTCATCAATTTCACACGTCGTCGGTGTCTGGTTTCAAGACAGCAAAATTCTGCTGCCACATGGAGGTCGGAATAGTATGAGAGACATGCTCTTGATCGGATCTACAACTATGAAATAGAATCTAAAGCACATCATTCATATGAGTGCGTTCTGTTTTTCTTTTCACTTTTCACTTAACTTATCACTGTGTCTCCAGTCCGCACTTGTTAGATGTGGCAATTGGATGACCGCTGGGCACACTTCAAAGAGGACACGATTCCGCAACTACTACTCAATACCTTGCCTGTGATTGTGACGAGCACATATTGACGAGTTCACGGATTCAAAGCATGTGAGTTCCACTAATAACCGCTGATTGATGGACGATGATGACATCCGTGATTGGGCATGCTTTCTTGAGTCGCCGTAATACAACATGGCTCTTGTGTCCTATTCATTTCAAATATCAAGGAAGCGAATTTCCAAAACAGCATGGTAATTTGGCCCGGCATCGGACCAATTATGAAGATTGTTACAGAGGCATCATCTGTATGGCATGATTGCCATTGCTCTGCCATGTCGGAAAAGACATCTATCCGTGCCTCCCACCATATTATGTAGATAGTTAACGCACAATGTACTAAGTGATATTTGCGATACTCGAGTTAACTGTGTTCTTGCTTTTGGAATCTCTAATTGTCATGAATTAATGGAGGTATTGTTTGATGCTGTGTCTGGCCAAGTTTGCCCTTCGTCCTGTGCTTCTTCTTGTGTTAAAGTGGCCAAAGTCGTGCCAATAATTAGAGGTGGTTTCTGTCTTGTCACTCGATCAAGCATTGAATGTGATGCAGTGTTTGATTGCACTTAAGTAATATCTACGTAGGAAATAGTAGATGCTGAGTTGTCAAATCATCTATGGGAACTCCATCTTCGCCCCATAATCCATCTTTCAATATACTACAGGATGAATGAATAGAGATCAGACGCGGTTTGAAATCTTTGCTGTCAAGATCTATCCACTAATTCCCAAAGATTTGGCTTCTGATCATTCAGTCCTCGGATCTTTTGCTTGCTAAAACGCCACGTTCTCAATTGCTTCTCAAATCCTCATCCTTAGTAGCCATAAAACATTGTTCCGTCTAATTAAGAGGACGATCAAGTACGAAATAATCAAAACCAAAAAGTCAAGATATTGATATCCATCAAATGAAACTGTTATCATCAATCCTATTTGTAGGATGGGTGGGGAGATCCAATGGGTTTGTTCCATCCAAACCTTCCGTGTGGAGATTACCATCCGAAACAACGATCTTATCCCAGAAAGTCGAACCCGATCAGAAAACCTCGACTTCCGATTCAGAAACAAGGTACTGTATTCCTCTGGAAGATATTGGCTTGGATGACTTGCCAAAAGTTGGAGGGTAAGCTCCTTGACATGGCGTGAAATTCCTGCATCTTAGTCGATTCATCTGTTAGCAATATAGAGCAGCATTTTTTCTTTTACCAACCGCTTTTCTGTTTTAATCGGTATCCCGTAGTAAAACTGCATCTCTAGGTGAGATGATTCAACAACTTACACCATTGGGTGTTGCTGTACCAGGAGGATTTGGCGTGACTTCTGCCGGTGAGTGAGGCAATCGGGTGTAAAGAATTTTTTGTTGTTGTTTCGGTGTCAATAATTGTTTTCTGCCACTTCATGTGTATCCTTGATTGAATATTATACAGCATATGATGCCGTCCTCGATAGGTTTCAATTGAGAGAAAGATTGGAGTTGCTTTTGAGAGATATAGATGTGAATAATCTTGACGATCTTGCTAGTGAGTATTCAATCTTAGAACTAACTATCGCATGTGGTCAAAAGGCATCCGTTTGCCTAAGTGGTTGTATTTTTCTTGGTGTTTCCTCATTGCAATTTCTAGATCGTGGCAGGCAGGTAAGTGCAGAATATTCTTAGACCCTTGTCGTATATTTTCCACATGGAACTATATAATGAATTTTGCTGGTTTGTTTCATTTCAGGCACGGCTCATGATTATGAACGCCGGACTCCCGGATGAAGTGATCAATGAAATCGAACATGCCTATTCTAAAATGTGCGTGTGCAATCTTCACACATGTGGAAAGGATTGTTCTGTGGCGGTAAGAAGTTCTGCTACAGCAGAAGATCTACCCACAGCTTCATTTGCTGGTCAGCAAGCATCGTTTTTGAATGTCGTCGGGAAACATAGCGTTTGCAATACTGTCCTTGAATGTCTTGCATCCGTGTTTACGGATAGAGCCATTGCATATAGAGTTCATAATGGATTTGGCCATATGGACGTGAAGGGAGCAGGTGAGAAGAACCAAAGCAAATCGATGAAACTTTCTTTTTCAAACATTGAAATTATTAACTGTTTCGTTTCATCGTCACAAATCAACTTTGACAGTATCTGTTCAACTAATGGTCCGATCGGATTTAGCATCTAGTGGTGTCGCTTTCACTCTTGATCCAGATACTGGTTTTCGTGACGCCATCGTAATTACCGGTTCTTACGGACTGGGTAAGTTGCAATGAATTCAAAGGCATTCCTTCCTCGATATACTCATTTTTTATCCTATTTGTCTCATACGCGGCGTAGGCGAGTCGGTTGTTGGAGGGAAAGTCGACCGTAAGCAACTCTCGTTCTGTTCAACATTTAGCACCTATTTGATCTGCAAGCTCAGTAAATAACATGCTCTTCCTTTTTCAGCCGATGAAATTCAAGTTTTTAAGTAAGAATTAATCTCGCCACTGGATTTCTTGTCGCTGCAGATTCAGAGTAATTTCAATTACTTTTTTTCACACTAAGACCTATGATTGGAAAGGCCGAAGATCCTATCATCAAAAGGTCTATTGGGCGCAAGCAAACTAAAATTGTATATACAAAGGACGGTAGTGACAAGAGAACCAAAACGCTTCTTACACCTGATGCTGATGCGGAGAAGCCGTGTTTCACGGATGAAGGTGAGCTCTTTCCGTTTCCCAATTCCACCTAGTGCAAATTCTGAAATGTGCCATGCATTTCGCTTTGTCCATCTGGTGTAGACGCAAAAACACTCGCTGAATGGTGCGTCAAGATCGAAAACCATTATAGTAAGCACCATGGTCATCCAACTCCAATGGTAAATAACTCATCATGCTGAACTGGTTTACATTTTGAGGATATTCATCGCGTGCTTTTCTTACTCATCTTCACATGTTTAGGATATTGAATGGGCAAAGGATGGCATCACCGGGGAACTTTATATTGTCCAAGCAAGACCAGAAACTGTTCGTTCTGCTCAAAAAGCGAATGTCTTGAAGCACACTCAAGTGACGGGTCACCAGAAGCCTATGATGGAAGGAAGCGCTATCGGATCCGATGCTGCAAGCGGGCTCGCGCGAGTGGTAAGTTGTTTATTGGTTGGCAATATAACAAGTGACGAAAGAACAATATAGTTACACTAACTTTTTCAACTCATGCGAAAAGTAGATACGTGACGTGAGTGAAATATCAACAATGAAGCCAGGAGAAATCTTGGTTGCTGACATGACAGACCCAGATTGGGTGCCGGGCTTGCGCATGGCAGCAGGAGTAGTGACAAATCGTGGAGGAAGAACATGCCACGCAGCCATTGTTAGTCGAGAGCTTGGTGTACCTTGCATTGTCGGCACCAAGGATGCCACAGAGAAACTCAAAACAGGTGAAAGATACACGATTGATTGCTCCAAGGGTGCCACTGGATATGTTTATCCAGGGAGTGCTCAGATTGAGAGGACAAGCATTGATACAGATGATCTTCCCAAGACAAAAACCGAAATCAAACTGATTCTTGGCGACCCTGATGCTGCCTTATCCCTGTCGGGGCTTCCAGTGGATGGAGTGGGTTTGGTAAGACAAGAATTCGTCGTCGCAAACCATATAGGCATTCATCCAAAAGCAGTCCTTCATCCAGAGCTTGTGTCGCCCGTAGAACAAGAAATCATAAATGAAAGAGCCAAAAATGACGCGTCCCCAAAAGCATTCTTTATCAGGCGACTTAGCGAGGGAATAGGGAGCATTGCCGCAGCGTTCTATCCACGTCCTGTGATTGTTCGATTAGGCGATTTCAAGTCCAACGAATACCGCCGTCTGGTAGGTGGGCAGAACTTCGAACCAGTTGAGGAAAATCCAATGATCGGCTTCCGAGGAGCATCTCGTTATCTCTCGCCCGAATTTAAGGATGCATTTGTGTTGGAATGCGAAGCTCTTGCTCACGTCAGGAACAAGATGGGTCTCACAAATGTTCAGCTCATGGTGCCATTCTGCAGGACCCCAGAAGAAGGCAAAGAGGTGATTAAAGTCCTCAAGGAGAATGGATTGGAGAAAGGCAAAGATGGGCTAAAAGTTTGGGTAATGTGTGAACTCCCTTCAAATGTGTAAGTAATACAAACTTGTCTGGTCAGATCCATTTTTTGCTGTGCTGAAGTGAAATTCAAACCATTCTTCTGTATCTGCCAGGTTTGCAATTGATGAATTCGCCAAAGTGTTTGACGGCTTCAGTGTAAGTGTCAGTACCCTTACAATGGTGGTTTGGGTGTCACTAATCGCACTCATTTCGTGTTCGTTGCACCAGATTGGTTCGAATGATTTAACTCAGTTAACACTAGGAGTTGATCGAGACTCTGGCATTTTGGCAAATTTGTGAGTGATCATTATTTCAGCACTCCCCCCCTAAAATTTTATACCACTGCTAACTTCTCTTTGATAACTGTAGGTTCGACGAGGACAACATCGCGGTAAAGACAGCCATCTCATACGCAATCAAGGGAGCTCATCGAAACGGGAAGGAAGTTGGCCTTTGTGGACAAGCCCCATCAGACAAGCCTGATTTTGCTGAATTTCTTGTAGATCTGGGCATCGATTCTATTTCGCTCACTCCTGACTCGGTACTTCGGGCGATCGATATTGTTTCCAAGGCAGAGATGAAGGATTCTCTTGCAAAAGAGATCGACGGAGCCATTTCCTTCGAGAAGGCTCAGGAAGAAGCCAAGGGCAAGGGTGACGCAAAGATCGTGGGTGTCTGAGAAGAAGGTCTAGTGCTTAGGGCCCTGAAGGCACGCAATAAGAACAGAAAATTGCAGACCGCAACATTAGTAATAGATAATGTAATTAATTCAATTTGTATTGTCAACAATCTTTCCATTTTATTTGTAAAGGAGTGTTGTTTTAACCTGTTTTAACCTAAAGAAAATGATGATAGCTCCACCCTGATCCACCTAACAAACAAGTAGAATGCACCTTTTGATGATAGTATCACCTGTAGTATATATCCAGATATGGGGATTAACTGGCTAGGTAGGGCGTCCCCAAAGGCTGTGATTTAGTGGGGCCAATATAGTGAATAGTGAATAGCATTTTTTATCCCAAAAACGTACTTTTCACTATTGAGGGGTGCTCTTGTTGATGTATCAGGTCCTAATAGTGCAATAAATAGAGAAACATTGCAATTTGCTGTTGACTATTGCAGTTTGGCAAGACCCAATAGCCCAATAGCAAGTGCTATTGACCTCTACTTTTTTGATAGGGCCCAA
>JALLPD010002476.1:0-10147 GCA_036940065.1 Cyclotella cf. meneghiniana
ATGTAATTGCCAACGGGATCTCACAAATCCCGTCAAAATCATCACTTACACACAAATTCCCACTCCTCGTAACACAGGCCCCGAGCCTCACTGGCTTACGGTACTACCTCCCAAATGCCGCCTCCTCAATTATGAAGGCACTATTGCAAACCGGGTCCACGGATCCACTCACGAGAAGCATGCTATTACTGACCAATCCAGGACAATTCATTTCCTTTCCTGGTGCAACACAATCGAGCTAGACAACCCATTCACCCATTGTCTCAATCCAGGGACAAAATTGGATCATTGCTTGCTGTGCAGTCACCCTCATACACGGGGAAACACTTACCAGCGTACACATCTGACACGCTACCCTCATGGGTTACATCAAACAAGCACTTGCCCTCCACACCGACTGTGGCCTGCCCAACCCAAAACTATTGGACTTAGATTACATTAAAATAATGACTAATGCAGTTAAGTAATACGAAGATGTACCAAAATGCCAGGAAATGATCTCCAACGACATGTTCCACTTCATAGCGCGACTAGTGAAGCACTCATCCCAGGACTCCTTTGTCTGCGCCATCGCCAACTGGATCATTCTGGGAGCCTACACAGAATTTCAAAAATCCGAATGGTGCAACGACCACTCAGAGAACTTCAAAAAGTTTATCCACACACAATAGGGCTTGGGTGCAGCAGCCCTAGCGATCATAGCTGAGGACTTCAAACTTGTGACTGCCACTGGCTCATGCTTCTATGACATACACCTTATCACCGACAACAACATCACCTTCACAACCCTGCGCATTTGCAAACAAACAAAAATGACAACGGTCAACAACTTACCTACCGGTGCTGAACCGGTTTGACCTGGATGTGCCCCACTCACCACACGGTCACCCGATTGCTGTCTACCTCGATGCATCCTCCAGCAATTGATGGCAAATCACATCATTGGAAGTTGCCACATTCTTACGACACGTTGCACACAAGACCTTCAATATACCGTCTCAACACCTGGACCTGAAAGCATGGTCTTGCCATGCAATCCGAGTAATGGCGGCCAATCTCCTCCACTGTGCACGGTTCTCTGACTCTTACATCAAGAACCATCTTAGGTGGCACAGCGATACATTCCTCATGTACCTTGGCAACACCTTCTACTTAGCCTTGCAACACACCGAAGCAATCATGCTCGGACTTGACCCTCCGACCAATGACACAGCTTGTCCTCTTGAACCACACGAGAGTCTACTCTCTAACAAACCGGTCTAGTCATACACCAAGACTACACACCACACCTCTACACTACACCTACTGCCATTCTTGGCATCCACCTATTCACATAACAATGACAATAAATATACATGTCAACTCTGTTCATCAAACTAGAATTAATATAATCTATTTTGATCAAACCAGATAGTGCACGCAGCCAGCGTGCCACTCAGTGGCCTCAACCACCAGTGCAATGTGATGGCCTGTCCATCAAGTGCAACCGCCCTGCACGGTCCGCCAAGCGCAACCGCCTATTTCCACCCTGGGCCAGAGTGACCTGGGCCCGCCCAATCCACCAAGTGCTACCTCTGGGCCGGTGTATCCCGGGCCCCTCCGCCCTTGGATTGGCAACCCAACCTCCCTCTGGCCACAATTCATCTGCCAACCAACAGCGCCGTGCATGTTCCTCCTCGGAGATATCTCCATCATGGAGCTCCACATCCAGCAGCATGTTCTCTGTACCCCTAGCCTGGTAATTCACACCTGCAAAAGGAAGGAATTAGACACAACACTTGACATGGCACTGTGCAAACCAGGTACACTCACCCAGATAGAACACAACTGTGTAGTATGCTCCATGCAGCCCAATCAAGGCCGGCATCTCCGCTGGATTATATTCCAGGTCATCTGGCATCATGGAAACACACAACACATCATACGGATTGCCATCAAAATTTGGTGCACACTCAAGCCGAGCAAAAACGTCTGTGAATGTTTCCTCAATTCTCCACCAAAGATCCTAGCGCATGCTCAAATGGCTAGCACCCAGCATTGATGAGAGCAGCACACAATCAAAACCTACCTCCTCTACAACATCAGCATCATCTCCACCCTGGGGTACAACAACACACCCCACAGGCACATGGAGCAGCGTCAACATAGCAAGTGCATTATCCTACTGATCCTCAGGGATCAAGTACGTCCGCCATGATTTATCAATGCGTGCCAACACGTCCCTGACAAATGCCTAGGACGGACTCCCCTTAGACACGCCAATTGTCTCAAAGTCGGCCTGCACTAGCCTCTCCCAAACCCACACCTCACAATCCACCGCACGCACAAAGTCATGGTATGCACGGGGCCACACCGGACGGCCAAACACACTGGCACTTACAGTGGTTATGCCTTCCACTACCACATCATCCTCACCTTCATGGTCGCCAGCCTGCACATTCATTCTCTCACAATATGAGCTGTCGACCCCCCACACTGTTCTACGTGCACACTCTTCCAGAATGTTCGAGTTAGCGACATGACACACATAATCCCTCCCACTCTCACGCATGGAGTCAACACACGTATACTCCTCCTCCGGAGTTCAGTACCCACACGCACTCGGGAAGGAGAAACTCTATTTTCTTCTTTTTTTCTTTTTTCGACGCTCCTCCTCTACATGGGCTGTCTGCAAGATACCTTCATCTCATCACACTTGTGTCGCTATGGCGCACATCACCCGTGCTTAACTGCATGCACAGCACTAACACCATATCACCACTCAGAAGCGTATGGGTAGCCACGATGAGCTGAAGCCAAGCGTTACAGTATGCGAGGGAACACACGCACATGCTAGCCTAGTAGTAGTCCTAAGCCCGTTATTTTAGGGATTTAGTTACACTCCTATGCATAACATGACCTTTCCCTTTAACCTTAGCTCATACCTAACATAT
The DNA here is from genome assembly GCA_036940065.1 of Cyclotella cf. meneghiniana. Classification (NCBI taxonomy): domain Eukaryota; phylum Bacillariophyta; class Thalassiosirophyceae; order Thalassiosirales; family Thalassiosiraceae; genus Cyclotella; species Cyclotella cf. meneghiniana. The sequence goes on from JALLPD010002476.1 coordinate 2,934, forward strand.
CTAGCAGACAGACGCACGAAGCGCAGGACCAAGGTGCCACGTGGTTATTCTGCTTGCAGAATAAACAGGAACTGACACAAACCGACATGAACCGACACGAACCAATAAAAACCGACACGATCCGACACGAACTGACGTGAACCAACATAAAATAGCCTAAAGAACACAAACTGACACAAACTATATGAACCAACACAAATGGACAAAAACCAACACGAACTAAAAGAGCAAAATCAAACTCACAAAAACCAATTTAAACGGACACAAATCAACACAAACAGACACAAACAAACATGATCTGACATTAACTGACACAACATGAACTTACACAAACCAGTGAGAGTTGACACATACATAGTTATGGTGAGATGGGGATGCAAAACCAGCATTTGCATTGCATTGCATGAAAACATCTTTTGAGCATCATAAACATCCCAATTGATTCCTTTTATTGTCTCTGCATATAGTTTTTGAAGAGATGAGCTGTTGAACAGGACAACTTTTCTACATCTGAACTGACCCAAATTTAACAATTGTGATGGATTATCTAACTGCTTTTGATGTCTTTGTATAGTTATGGGGAGATGGGGATGCAAAACCAGCATTTGGGACATCCATGTATGTACAGCTCAAAACCAATACCATGTGACTTCCATTCACAAAATATCATTTGAGCATTTATTTACATCCCATCTGATGCATTTTTATCAATTGGAAAGGTATATCCAACTGCACTTGATGTGTTTACATAATTGTGGGGAAATGGAAATGCAAAACTTGCAATTTTTGATATCCATGTCTGTACAGCTCAAAATGGATTCCCTGCAACTCCCACCGACAATACATCTTTTGTGCATCTTATTTATATCCCAACTGACCCATATTTATTGAATTGAATGGTATATCTCACTGATTTTGATGTATTTACATAGTTATGGCAAGATGGGGATTCAAAACCAGCAATTTGGGACATCCATGCCTTTCCAGTTCAAAATCAATTCCGTGTGACTTCCATGGACAAAATATCTTTTGAGCATGTTTATATCTCAAATGATTAATATATGTTAACTGGAATGGTATATCCAACTGTTTTGTGTGTTTACATAATTATGGGAAGATGGGGACACAAAACCAGCAGTTTGGGACATTCATGTCTGATAAAAATACCTTGCAATGGAGGAAGGAAGTACATTGGCAAGGTAGATAGGTAGATACCAAGCAGATGTCAGAACTGCTGACACGCTTCCATGTAATTTTGTAGTGCATGTCAGAGTTTGGGTTTTTGCGCCAGATAGAAGTTCCTACGTTGCATCATGTAGATTGCAAATGATTCATTATGAGTTGCAGAGACATGTTATTCACCATAATTCTAAAAATATCGCCAGCGCTACCAAAGTTGCAAGGTGGGGCGACTGGCCATTACTGCTTTTAATTAGTTAGTTACCTTTACACCATGTCTGCCCTACTGTGCCTTGGTTTGGCACCCCCGAAAACAAATCACTAAAGGATTAAATTACATCCCTGGTGAACATTCAGACCTTTATGTCACAACACAAGACACTATTTTGGGCATTATCATATTTCCCCAACACTGAAAATCCCCCTATCAAGAATGCCCCTCTCCCCTTCTCATGTGGAAATCCACTTACAAGCAGTGTAGCCAATCAACAAAATAAGCACAGGTATCTATTATATGAGCATTAACAATCATTACGAGCATTACTATTAATTACAAGTGTCAAAAACAATAAAAAAGCATCAGGAGTGCTAGAATTTGCAATGATTGATATTGACAGTTTTGACATGTGAAGAGGTGAAAACAATGTATTTAAAAACAGAGCAGATCAAAAAATACATAACACAAATCACAAATCAAAACAATGTATCCAGCTTCACAATGACAAATTTGTGCATTATAGTGGAGCAGATTGAAAAGCACATTTCACAAATCACACATCAAAAAAATGTATCCAGCTTCACTGTTGCAAATTTGTGTAATATAGTACATTTATACCAGAAAAACCCAAATCTCAAATTGTATAATTGTGATTAATTTGTTATGTAGACTGAAAACACAGTTTCCAAATCACAAAGAGATACATACATCAAATTTTTATTTGACAGCAACCATATCAACGATTGGAATGAATGATCTCCCCTTTGACGCGATTCTTTTAAGATCCATCAGAAGAGAAATGAAATGATTTTGTTTCTTGGGATTTGTGATTTCTGATTGTGCAAAATGAGCATGAAGGACCCCATGCTGAGGGATTTGTGTGTTTGCATCTGAAAAATCACGGATTTGCATGGAGCCGCAATTTTGGCACCAAAACTGGATACAAAATTGAGATTTGCAAATTATTATTTGTGATATGTGTTTTTCAATCTGCTCAAGTACTTGATACCTGAAAAACCCAAATCCCAAATCATATAATTGTGATTAATTGCTTATGCAGACTGAAAAAGACAACTCCCAAATCACAAAGAGAGACATACATCAATGTTTTGGAAGCAACCATAGCAACGATTGGAATGTATGATCTCACCTTTGATGCAATTCTTTAAAGATCAATCAGAAGAGAAATGAAATTTATTTTCATTTCTTGGGATTTGTGATTTGTGATTTGTGTGAAATGAGCATGGGGGACCCAATCCTGAGAGATTTGTGTATTTGTGTATGAAAAATCACTGTTTTGCATGAGAGTGACAAATTTTGATACCAAAACTGGTTACAAAATTGAAATTTGTGAATTGTGATTTGCAATATGTGCTTTTCAATCTGCTCCAATATGCTATTTAGTGGAAAATACTTTTATTAGCTTATTATTAGAATAATAGCCATTTGTTTTTACCTAATAATACTTTGATTTTATACCTGACATTGGGCTCCTGTCATATTACGTCTATCTCTTCAAATGTTAAAGCATTCAAGTCCAATTTTTTTATTTGGAACAAATTTAGCAGCAATTCAGAAGAGCCTCTATTAATTTCATGCAGTACCATAATTGTCTTTCTTCCAAATCCTTCCAAACTGCCTTTTCCAGCAAAGAAATGGTTATTTCAGCAAAGTGTCGCCTAAAAATATTGTGCAATTATACATTTCACGGCTGACACTCCAAAAATATGGTGCGTTTATACATTTTTAGTCTGACACTCCCTCTGGTCCAGAAAAATAATACAACCTTGACTAGTGGATTGTGTGGTCCAGTCATCTAATGCATGAAAATGCATGCAATATATTCGGATATTTGATTATTTGGTAGAAGTGGGAGTAGAAAAGTAATTTGGACAAATAACAGCCTGTCTGGAAATGGCGACTTCTTTCAATTTTTTCTGTTTTTGGAAGAAAATATCGCACATTTGAATATTTGGAATGGATTTGACTGTGATTTGGAAGAACCAAATATTTGGTTATTGGTTATTTGAACTGATAGATGAATCATGACAGGCACCCACTACAATGTGCAGACTTCACCATCACCCAGATGTAGGCCATACCAAATGCTCTGAGGTTCTGTAAAGTGTGGCATACACACCTTGTTTTTAGTGTAAATGAAAGTAGGATCTTTTGTCAAGGTAGGTCGAATTTGGCTGTAATTTAATTTGATCACCAGTGAGTTGTTAATAGTAATTATAGCAATGAAATCTTATTTATCACTATTGATAAAAACCATGATTTTGTTGCTAAGTTTGGAATTCATTAGAACAGTGAACACTCCAATTTCCCAATAGTGAACTTCCTGCCACCACAAAAGCAAACTATGTATACATAAGTACATAAAGATTGATGGGCAGACAAACGAGATGATATGACAGACATAGAGTGCTGTGAAAATTGTGGAAATGCTACAGGACTATTGGGCCTTATGGAATCTTGCTTTGGGCTATCAAGCCTTGCTAAACCGCTATAGAACAAATCTTTATTTTTTCTATCTATTGACCTATTGTGACCTACTAAGGCTGTAATTTAGTTCAGCCAATAGTGATGAGCAAATAGCAATCATAGCAATCACAGCAATTAAATCTTATTTCTCACTATTAATAAAAAACCATGATTTTGTTGTGCTTGGAATACAGCAGAATAGCAAACACTCCAATTGCCCAGTAGTGAACTTCCCACAAAAGCAAACTCTGTTGCGACGGACGGGTGGACGTATGTATGTAAGTACAAACCAACTAAGGGCCAAACAAATGAGATGATGACAGCCATAGAGTTCTGTGAAAATTGCATGGGAACACTATTGGACTATTGGGCCCTATCAAAAAATTAGGGGTCAATAGCGCATGCTATTGGGCTATTGGGCCTCAACAAATTGCAATAGTCAATAGCAAATCTTAATTTTTTTCAATCTTTTGCCCAATTAGAACCTATTAAATCTACAAAAGTGCCCATCAATCCCGAATAGTGTGCTTTAATGATACATGGAACTAAATCACAGCCCAAATTAACAATAGCACCCATCAATCCTGGGTAGTATGTTTCAAAAATAAAAAATGCTATTCACTATTCACTATTGGCCAAACTACATCACAGCCTTACATGAGATAACATTTGAAATATACATAGCAGAGAATCTTATCATCTTTGCCAAGCTATAGTACCAAAATACGGTTCAAAATAAGGTAAACAAACTGAATTCAGTTTGTATGCTGTCCACCATATTATTGTGATACTGGCCCGGTATTGATACTGGACCATCCAGTATCAATACTTGGTAGCTGACCTAAGCCATTTGTACAAATTATATTTTGTATCAGACGGCTGAAGCTTTATACAAAATGATTTAATAATATTTTATGAGTTAAATTAAATGTAGAATGAAGCACAAGTAAGGATTTCAACTTTATCAGTCCTCATGTTTTTGTCATGTGATTGCCTTATCTAATTTTTACAGAGAACCTCTCACATTGCTGGCTTATCAGTTGCAAAGCTCTCACATATCTGACTTGTCAGTTGAGCAGGTGAACTCTCTCAACTGCTTCTCTTCAATAATTGTTTCTGACAAACATACTGGATAAGTATGTACCTCAAATATATTGTTTCTGAGAAAATAATATCTTGTGACTTTGTATACTTCCTTTGTCTAGTGCAAAGTGAAAGGAACAGATAATTGGCCTGTAGGTTCCAGGTGGAAGCTCATGGAGCTTACACGTGAAAGTAGAGGATTGGCCTATGTCAGTAGCGCAATCCCCAAATTTCAAGACCAGATTCCAAAAAATGCCCCAAGTTTCAACATTAGAACTTACATATCCTGACATCTGTGAATTGGTAGGGTGTGTTCTCATTGACATCTGTGAATCAGTAGGGTGCATTCTCATTTTTTGGCAATGCAATTAGAGTTTTGATAATGGGGGCACAGTATAAATACTGGACATCCAGTATCAATACTGCATATAACCATTATTGATACTTGAAAAGTCACATTAACATCCCAGTATCAAGACAGGATTGCCAGTAACAATAATGGGACATTTACAATATGGGTCCTATGGAAAAAGTCTCATTAACGACCCGGTATTGATACTGGGTGTCCTATATCAATACTGGGTCACATGTCAAGCAGCCAGTATGATATTGCAGTCCCCATATTAAGATGGAACTGGGTCTCAATTTAGGAATTGTGCTACCCAGTATTCATACTGGACGGTCCAGTACCAATTCTGGGACTGTATCATTATGGGGTCCGGCATGTACAACAAGAAAGAGCTCAAAACATATTTTGATTCAGGGTTAAAGTGAGCATTCTGTTTTGTTCTACTTCGTGAGTTCTATATAATGATGTATCATTTGATAGGTGTTTGTTAAAAAAATGACTGAGGATTAAGGTAAGTACAAAACAAGAAATTTGGAAAAAATAGAGACTGAATGAATTGTACAAATTACTCCTCCAAAAGTGCCTGTGCATAATGAGCTGCCCAATTCCCCTTGCACATCTACTTGTTGGGTTTACAAACACAATAAGTATGAATTTTGACCTCACAATGGGGAACAGAACAATTGAATCAACTATACTTGGTTATGTGGTGATGTCCTAATTAGTCCCATTCCACCATTTTGCAAACATAGGGGGCATCATCAATCATGCGTCAATCTAAACCTTTTGCTGTGCCTTAGATCCTCATTCCCACCACTCACCCACCCCAGATTCTTGATCAATTGTCATGCCAACTGATGACAGAACTCAAGAAGTGCCATCTCTTCTTCCTCTAACCACACAGAGTACCTCACATCGAGGTACATATTCACCTCTGTCACTACCAAGAGAAACGCAAAGACATGGCAAGCCCAGAGACAAGTCATCCATGTATCTTCTAATGAAGGCACAACTCAATGTCATAAATTGTTGTGGTGATTCACAGCATGATGATACCTGAAATGGAGATAAAAGGCTTGGTGTATTTTAAGGACACACTCTGTTCCTCTCCATTCTTGCTGCATACTTGCTGATGCTCCTTGTCATCCACCGTGCTATTTTGCAAACATAATCAGGCTCCTTCATGCAATACAATGTTTTAACCCTCTCCATCTAACATACACGTCACTGCATCCATCAAGCCAACAGCCAAATCAGCAAAGTGGGTATTAAGGGCATCTCCCCTGCCATGCGCTGGCCAATAGCAATGCTTCTTGATCAATGAACCAGCAAATACCCCAACCTTCTTTGATAACATCAAAGTTAACAACATACAAAAATCAGGTGTTTTGATATGTTAACGATTGACATGGTTAATCTAGTAAGAGCCCTGGAGTCTTCCCCGTTCCCCCTGGAACTCAGGCTTTCCTATTGATTGTTGGCCAATCCTTCCCCTTGACAATCTCCCAACCATACATAATGCCAGTCAACCCAGAGCATGTTGTGTTATAGTCAATGCTCATTGTCCTTTGGCTTACGGGGACAGAACACAAACTCAAGGCATGTAGACTTGGTTGTCCACATTGACATGGACTCATCAAGGCATGATTTAGACAAGGGGATGGAAACTTGCATGAAGTGCTTCTGCCACTCTCATAGCATCTCTCTCAACCCCCAGAGTTTGTTGGCAAAGGTAGGAGAATTCTCCAAAGTGAAGCTGAGGTGGGACAGAAGGAGTTCAAATCAATGGCTCAACATATACTTCACTGCTAACATTTTATTCATAAGTTTGTTCATAAGAAAACTTTGTTATAAACAAAATCGCTTTATATTGTTTATGCCCTTTGTTCATAAGCAATA
>JALLPD010002477.1:0-10149 GCA_036940065.1 Cyclotella cf. meneghiniana
CTAGGGCAAGACACTATGATTAGCCCACCTCTCTTACATTTTCAATTGTAGAGTGATTGTACCGAAGCACATGACCACTATGATGGCCCATGAGACAAAGTACATCAAGGAAGAATCAATGGTGAAGGACTATTGTTGATACAACAAAGGTCCAAACCTATCCACATTCATTTCAGATCATGGGTATGATTGCATTCTTTGTACAAGATTCTGAACAAAAAGTGCATAGACACAGAGCTGTCAAGATTGAATCCTTGTCTATGAATATCTTTTTGGATTCAAAAGAAATCTGTTTAAAGCTAGACAATTGTATCAGTGAGAGATTAGTAATTAGCATTTGTTTATTGCATGAACTTCTGATAGGTTATGCGTTCAGAGTATTTCAATGAGAACAAATATGGCATCTACCAATAGGGTCTTATACCTCACCTTCATAGTTTTGTCCCTTCTCTGAAGAAAGGACCACTGGATGATCTGTGGTGTTACAACTACTGGTAACAGTAGAAATAACATGATGTAAGACTCAACAGCAATTCACACAAGGAAACAAAACACCATGAACTTTGTTCTTGTGAAACCACAGCATAGAAATGTGAGCAATCCTGGGACAGAGGAGGCTATCATGTCTCAAAGGAAGAAATCAACTCTGGAGAAAAGACATGTACTATTGTGTTAGCTCCTATGCAACACACAGATGATATAAGCAGCTGTATACATGATTGGCATGGCTTTCTTACCTTAGCAAACTCACAAACATCAAATGCAACAGTCCATTAACATTATAGGATGTCGTTGATATTTGAAGTGTCAATATGGTTCTAATTTCCATAAAGATAATACTCAACAAGCTCTCATCATAAACAGAGTCGATGACATTAGTATTCAGTACAATAAATGAATCTTGTCATTCAGCTAATAAGAGTCAAAAAGGATGTTGACTTTGCTTGAGAATTCTCACTCCAGTACAAAAGGGATACAACCCAAGTTCAGTCCCCACTCTCATCAGCCAACAAATGACAGACATTGATGTATGTTTCCCACAATGATGATGATCAAAACTCAGTCTGCTCAGACATTGTTGATTGCCAGTAGTTGACCCAATCAGGCAGCCATTCCCATTGATATAGGGACAGAGGACAACAAAGAGAATCCATACAAAAAAGGATGTATGAGCTTGATCAAATATCTACAATATGCTCAACATCTTATTGATTTGACCTGGTTAAATATTCACATTGTACACACATGGTGACAATCAAAGTGCAGCTCAACAATTCCACTTTCTTGCCTCATATACATCATTTGAAATGAAGCCTAGGGCATAAATGTCTTCAAAGGAACCCAAATGTGAAGAATATGCTAGAGATTAACATCAAACAAATCATGGTGATTCTTGACCTGCTGAACAAATCTTGGCCTTGTCAGAAGCTTCTAGTGGCATGGTGAGTCTCTAACAACCACTAATGTTCTATTAAGTCAAAACCAACAATGCAGTGCCCACCAACTAATGTCGCATTGCAGTAACAAAGAGGAACCTTATGTTCAGCATTCTTTCTCTTGCATATAAGCAAACGACAGGTGACAAAAGGGCAACACCAAACTGACCTTAACAAACCCTCTCAAAGCGTAATGGTGAATGGTTAGTGCATGCACTGAGTTAGTTAAAATAGGAATTATCCTGCAAACAAGCAGTCTGCATGACCATGATTCTTGGACTATCACAAACTTCATGTGATTTGACACTCAGGTTTCTTGCAGATGTAAGTCATCACCATTGCTTAGGAGAGAAAAACACAAAGGAACAGTGAATGACATCAGTCTCCCCCTCAACAAAGCACTTATACTTATGATCCAAATATACCAGCATGGATGTATGGCATGTCACAAATCAGCTAGAATTTTTGCCTGCAACACCAGGTTTTTTGCATGCTGGTATTAGCTCAGTGGATTTTTTCTTCAGTGAGTTTTTTTTCACATGCCATCTAAGTCTCTTACCGCGGGGGCGAGCGACATAGGCCAAGTATCTACAGCCAAGAGTGGTATAATTTTTTAAGTAATTCTATTTAAGTAAAAATAAATTTGAAATACTTTCCTTTTGTCACAAAGAAGAAGTACACAAGATATTTTGGATCTTAAAGGTGCAAGATCCGAGATTCAAAAATACATTGCATATTGTACCAATAGCATGTATAATCTACAAGCCAGGTTAGGAACAACACATCAGAATTCTGCTGACACATTCTAAATGCTCATGCTACAAGGAGCAGCACCATTTTTAGCTGTAGAAATAATCTCAAAAAATTATTTTACATATCACCAACATGACGTCCTAGGATTCCTACCAAAATCCTGATGAGTTTTTTTGGCTTAGGACAGAATCTACAAATGATTTTGTCTTGGGTCACTTTTTGCCTTGACTTATCAAAACCAGCTTACTTGAGCCTTCCAGAGAGAACACCACACCCTGTGATAAGAAAAATATCTCGAGGGAAAAAGGAAAGATCATGGTGCTGTCTCTGCAATTGTGTTCTATTGCTGTATGTTTGAGCAATGTCTGTTTGGAAGAAAGTTTGGAATGGAGAGATTCTGCTCTGGCTAGATCTTTTTTAAATGCAAAGAGTGATTTATCTTACATTGTCCAATGGACAGAACTATCCAATAATTACTTGGTATATTGAATGAGCTGTGTGGGCATTTTGCTCAGAGAAACTAACAGTTCCTCCTTTCTTTATTCAATTGGCAATCTTTTCACAAAGTTTATCATGATTCATTTCATACTTCATGCTGAATCCTGTTTGAACAGTTACTGCTCTGCTTAGGCATGTCTGTAGTTACATTTTTTGGCCAAAGTAGATCAGGACTATATTGCCCAAATATGACTTTGTTTGCTCTTTGGTTAATTGATATCCCTTGTCATGAAGGGTTTTGATGTGATAGCTTTTGAAGCAGAGGTTCCATTGAGCAAGTGGTAAGGGCATTAGAAGGATGGGATGGAATAGAATAATACATTTGTCACCACTCATATTTTGAGCTCTAGGTAAAATTGGCTTGCTGCCCCTCACCCCCTCTTGCAACAAACTTATTCATTTATGTCAGTTCAAACACAATGCACACAGAGAACATAGCAATGGATCTAATTATACCCAAAACATGAAAGGTTACACTCTTCAACAAAATAGACTGTAAAATTGATTATTAAAGTTTTACTGAATGATTACTTGAGCCTTTTGTAGTTGTGTATCTAGATTACTGTCTTACAACATTCTACCATCAGAAAATAATGTTGTTGATGGCCCCACATGCACGGGGACACAACACATGGCCATAAATGTCAGACACTATGCACCGTATCAATGAAAACTGTACTGGCGTTGAGGAGTAAGCTGGTGTGTGGTGCTGGTGCACCTTTCCTGTCTGGAAACCTGCCCCCCCAGCATCCATGTGTTCCGTGTTTGTTTTTGACTGCAATGTGATCATGTAAAAAGGAAATCCTCCACTAAGATCCCAGCAACCAACAAAACATGCTGACAACCATGCACCATAGATTCACTGTTTAGTTTGATATGCCATGGACATCCAACATTCCTGTTTGCAAATTTGATCCAGCACCCCATCCATCTATCTTGCGGTTGTTAGATCACAATCAACAAATTTTAAGGGAAACCGGCCAGGACAAACTTAAGAACAGCCAACAGATGAAGCTGAATGCAATTGAGAGTAGATTGATCTGTTGCGATAGTGTTGGGCATAGCCCTTTCCCTATCATCCCATCCACCCGTCTTCTAGTTGTTTGGATGTCCTGTAATGATGTCAAAGGTCTACAGGGCAATATTAAATGAAACCAACCATGGAAAATAACTAACACCACCAATGAAACTGCATGTGATGATTTGATGGATGTGTCAAGATAGTGTGGGGGGCAATGAAGGATGGTCTTCCACCATAGTGGATGATGACAGATCCCACCATGGTTGTACATGCATAGTATGTGGATTTAGTGTCAATTTTTGAGTCTTGGCTGACCACAAATGGACTTGTACCAAGAGACATTGTAATATAAATCTCATAATGAAAAACAATGATCCAAAAATCTGGTGATTAGTCCATGTGGAACCATAATGACAGTCAACAATAGCAAACATAAATAACGTAGAAATAGCCATCACAAATACTAACCAAAAGTACTTCTTATGGATTGCTAAAGCACTCAAACCTCACTCAAAGGCATTCATTCACACTACATCACATTCAGGGAATGTTCACACTAACTCAAATGCATACACGTGCACTGAAATGCATTTGGGGAGTGTCCACACTCACTCAATAGGAAATTCATGCACACTTGGTTGTGTTCAGGGTATGTTCACACTCACTCAAAGGCATTTATGCACACTCAATCTCATTCAGGGGTGTTCATGCTCCCTCAAAAGGGTTCATGCATACTCATTTAGCATTCAAGGGGTGTTCAATTGTGTTCAATGCTCACTCAATGGTGGTCATCTCTCAATGGCTCATTTGATACATGCTAAAAATGTGAAGCATACAGAGACCCAATTAATTTGCTCTAATTTCAGTTGGATGCTTTTCAAACTTCCATTGTGAGTCAACCATATAGATTGCCAAAGATGAGAGTAAACAGATATCAAACTTTAATAGATTGGAGTAAGGTGTGTAAGTTAATTAGAGCTTGACAAAAAATAAGATGACATTTGAAATTACAGAAAATAAAAGTAATAAATTTAGCAATTTGTTTCTCCAATTAATGCATTGGCTTAATGCCAATCATACTATTTGGCTATATACTGTCTAGTACTAGCAATGAGGCAGTATATGGCCTAGTCATGAAATTTTTCTGATTTCTCACAGAAAGAAGGGTCCTGCATTTAATGTGATGCCAAATTCAGATTTCTCACAAAAAATATGTCCCAACACATTTCATGACGTGTCATGTGCATCACCCACAAGAAGCACCACACACCACCAAAGAGAATCACATTGCATGCAGTTCTCATCGCAGCACTACACACAAGAAGCACTGTGTATTGAGTAAATTTCAATCGCGATATTGTCCAATAACATCACTGAGCAAATCAGAAATGATCTCTGTTCATATGGACAAACCATCAACCCTGTCACAGTGTATGAACCCCTTACAGCATGCAGAGTCTTTTACCAAGCATCATTGGAATGCTTTAAATGCCAGGACTCTCACCATTTGATATGGATGAATCGGTTCCACCATCAGAGGGTACGAACTCTTCACTTTGTGATGAGTCTGATATGGATGAATCAGTACCACCTTCAGAATGTATGAACCCTTCACAATGTGCCAAGGCTGCTACTCAGCATTCTGAACATTTTTGAATGAAGTACAAAGGAACCAGTGTTCATGCAAACAAGAATATTTTTGTGTGCCCTTGTGACTTGCATAAGTATGGTTATGATGTCATCACACCAACATTCTTTCTTGAAAGAACCATCATGTTTGTCCCCAATTTGTCAGAGAGGATCCCACAGTACAGTGGTTATTGGAAAACAGATGGTCAGTTGCCAACATCATTTGATTTTGAACATCTCCGCATGCACATTTATAAGGATGATCCTAGCTCCTTTGAAGACCATTGTAATGTAAGGTTGTGTTATGATGTTGAACATATGGAAAGAAATGGAAAAGGACTGCAACAAATGCACCAATGTCAAAGAACATCCCAGATTGAATTCACAAATCAACATTGCCAAAATTGTGAACCAGTTTCAGGTACCCCAACAAACCTGAATTCATCAACCATCATGCAGCTACGTATTCAACCTCAAATCTCACCAGAACATGACTTGGATATAAATGATTTTACCAATGATATTTGTTGATGTACATATTGAATCTTCATCTGACGATGGACGTGACACTTTACCCGGAGACACTTACTATCCAATAGACACCATGGAAAATGTTGTTAATGATGCATACAATTCCAACTTCATGGAAGATGATGAAAATTATGATGATTTCTTGAGTATTATATTGTTCAAGTATGAGCCATTTGAAAAAAAAAACTCTCTCCTCCTGTCAATATGCATAATGGCAACGGTCCATGCCTTGGTTTTGGAGTGGCAAGAATGTTTTGCAATTTGTATCAATGTGCATGTCTACATAGGAATGGACTATGATTTTGTGAAGAGAATCACTGCAAATAACAATCAATATGAAAGAGTTAATATGAATGCAAGAGTAGAATTCGGAGGAGAGAAGTGGTCAAATGTTACTGTACAGGAAATGATTCATTTCGGTGTCATCCTCAAGATGAGTGTTGACAATAGAGAACAGGAGGATATCCATAATATTTTACAGACAACATATCTGTGATTTTGTCTAATTCACATTCAGTTGTTCTAAAGGATAATCCTGCATGGGCAAGCAAGGTGTTTTCTTTTAAACGATTCAAGCAAATTTGATCTGCATTCAACCCTGAAGTAGGTACATCTCACGTGAGGGACAAGTGCATCAGCTTCAGCATGCACTAAATGTACTCAACATATCATCATATTGCACCTTTATCCTTGAAATCAACCTTGGCTTCAATGAAGGAGGTGTTGCATTGCAATCTTGCTTTAATCCAGAGAGACAGTACAACAAGGATAAGCCATAAAAATTCAGGGTAGACTTCTTTGTTCTCTGTAAAAATGCACCTAGGCAATATTTCATTGTTCATTGTGATGTTTATCAAGGTAAGAATTCAGAGAATATTGGAATCCCAACAGAAATACATAAGATTCCAACCACCCAAAGGCTGTAGTTAATGCCATTATCCAATCAAAACTTGGCATAGAAACCAACCAAATAAGACGTATCTTCATGGACAATAGGTATGCTTGTGCATCTCTCTTCATTCTCCTAGGAAAAAATTGACATCCTCTGTGCTGGGACCACATGAGTGAACTGAATTGGATGGCCAAAGGATGAGATGAATCTACCAAAGTCAGCACCAAGAGGAATGACGACCAGGACATACAACAAAAAATAAAATTCTCTGTGCCCCATGGATAGATAACAAGGTAGTCTCGCTTACCTCTTTTCTTGAAGTGTCCAAAGAAGCAAATATATCAAGAACGTATAGCTCCCAGATACTGGAGCTCACTTGTGAGAAGGCAATGAAGGTCTACCAAGGAGGAATGGATGGTGTTGACCATAGTAATCAATATAGGGAGAGGGGTGCTGGTTTTGCAACCAAGGCACATTACAAAAAATGTTACAAGAAGCATACTTTGCCATCATCAATTTCATGACACTCAATGCCTTTTTTACCTGGAACATGTCAGTGCCTGAGGTAGAACATTGTTTTCCCCTGCAAATGAATGAGTTTTATGCTGCATTAGCTGAAGAACTCATATCTTTTGTTGACATAGTTGGCCTCAAAAGCATAGCAAACAAACTACCAATCCATTTGTACTGGATATTGACGGTCACTCACACATGCCTGTTAATCACAAGGAATGAATGCATTGTGCAGTATGTTGACTTGAGGAAGGTTGGATGACACAGCCTGAAATTAGGATGCATGAAGGACAGAACTCATGTTTACACAGACATTTGTCATGTGCACTGTTTGTGGTATCTATTTCCACTGCTTACAAATCTCGGCGGAGCTGAAAATCTTTCAGGTAATGAAAGGAGGGGGAAATATGACAACGATGAGGCAGGGAAAGAAAATCAAAAGGTGACTTACCATGTTGCCACTTCCCATCCAAACTACAGAGGACTGATGAAGGAGTATGGATTGGGTTATCATCATAGGTGCAAAAAGAGGAAAGCCAGCAATTCAGAGTCATCGTTTGATGAAGAGGACTTCACTGACGAGGAGGACAAGTCTGAAGAGGAGGAAGAACATGATGATGAGTGAAATGGGAAAGCACACTGCAAAAGTGGATGGGAGTCTAATATTAGTTGAGGCACCAATAATACTGATGTGAGCCAAGTATCAACATATGTCTTATATAGACAAGGTCAAAACTATGACCCAAATTAGGGTCACAAAATGCCCATCAAAAACTGAATGTTTATAATTGGGGGAAGATTACCACCAAAATTTGACAAGATCCTTTGGCAAGATCAGTTGTTAGTGTTGCCAGGATCCATTGAACAGCCAGATTAGGTGCACCAAGATCCTGGTTGGCATACACGAATCCAACAGGGTTCTTGAAAACCAAAAAATCATGTATCATATAATTTACCTGATAAAACCATGAGGACTAACATTTTCCAGTCCTCAGTTTTGATTAGTAAATAAGCTTGCAACTAATTTACTTCCAAATCATTTGGAACATCCATTCACTTCCACTACTTACAACTTCTACCAAAAAATGGCTGAGGTCACAGTTGTACGACACCTTTGCAACTTAGTGTTGAGTTACGCACTCAGCTAGTTGTAGTGAGCCTTACCCACAAGCCAAGATGTTGTGAACAAACCTAGACACATCACTGAGGCCATTGTCCCAGCTGACATGGGTATACTCTGCTCCATCTAACAGAGTAGAGCAAGGAGCACTGAGTGCACACTCATGAAAAAAGACCACTTAATGATGCATACATGCACATGTGGCAGTCTAATTAGTAGTAGCACATAAGTCCCTACCACCATAAAATGACCACGAAGTGGCGTATACATACTCACTTGCAGATTTTAGAGCACATTGTACTTAATAACACACTCAATATTGTCTAAGATTTTTTCTCTTACCAATGTATGTACCAACATTTTAATATGACAAAAAACACATTGGCTCAATGCTTAAGCTTAAATCCATAACTATGTGTTATTTACCAATATCACAGTGACATAACAGAGTACCAAGCACTAGACTACATAAATCACATACATAAGTTGTAAAAAAGTTACACCTAGGGCCTCAATGACCCTAAATCTCTTTTCCACAGCCCAAAATGGCAAGAAAGAATAGCTCATGACCCCAAAGTAGTGTCCGTTATGCAAAAATGACCAAGCAACTAAACTTGAAGTTCACATACTTCAAGTAGGTTGAATTTTCAATCGACTCTCATTTTTTATGTGAATTATAATCCCTAAACAAATGTTTTGAAAATGGAAGAATAGAAGAACCTTTGCTCAAGCATAGGTTCAATCAGGACTCATTATCAAGTCCAATGGAATGTCAGGCACTTCAAGTTGCCTGATTGATTTTTTTGATTTGCAACTAATGCCCAAAATCACTTTCAGAGGATCACACACAAATCCTTTATTACAGAACAGACCGTACAAGGTGCACAATCATGTAACACCCCACAAACATGTGAGCATGATATGGCACAACCCGTAGACATGAACAAGTGTGGAACAGCCCACAAACATGGGATTGCAAAATGGCACAGCCCAGTTGTTTGATGCAATGGCAAAACAGCATGAGCACTTGTGATTGCAACAAAAGGATTGCTCTCAAGACAACTATGACCCTCATGGTCAAGCCCACGATGCAAATATTGCTTCTAGGAATAAAACTCTGCTAAAGGACATAGATCTCAACACATCACTGAATCCCTAACACACGTAAAAATGACATGGAGTCAAAATCTCTTGACTCCAAATTCATGGGGGCAGATCCAAAGTCAAGAAAATGATGACTGTTAATTCCCTGATATGGAAGGCACATTTTTGATGGGCCTTCATGTGAAATTCTTGCAAATGTCTGATGCACTCAGAATCATCTCACAAATTTGTCATGTTTTCACAAGGTCAACAGGCGACCACTCCAATATCTCACAAATCATATGATAAAAACAGAGAAAAGGTTTGAAAGCATAAGAATGTCTCGCATTCTGCCGCTCTTTTGTACCCGCAAGACCAAGAGCTGCACACAAAAGAGGTTTAAAATTGATAGAAAGATCAAAAAGGCTCAGAATAACCTGGCACCTTCTCTGGTCATAGCTAAATAAAAATTTGTAGCTCAAAAATAATTAAAAAATCAAACTGATTAAAATATTATTTTGACCTCTCTGTTCTTAAGCTTTCTTTCAAAAAGAAAAACGTTTCTTGACAAGAAGTCAAAAAGTTGAATTGAAATCATCTGATTTTTTGGATTCTTGCTTACTTCAGATTTAAAATTAAATCTTGATACAAATGCAAAAAAGAACAAAATGCC
>JALLPD010002478.1:0-10132 GCA_036940065.1 Cyclotella cf. meneghiniana
CTTGTTTAAAACAAGGTGTATGTTTAGGTCCTTTATTGACCTGTTGTGCCTGTTGCTGGGTCCGCCACTGGCTGGAGGTCCCAGAGAGCATCCTTGGCTCATGTCAGGCACACATTTTTATGACACATGTATTGCATTGGAGTGATGCAATCTGTTGACTAGAGCACCTGATGGTGACAGAAGTAGATGTCATTTCTCAAAGGGGTTATCAACAAGAAGGCATCAGCATAAGAACTACTTTGCCAAGAAGTTGAACAAGAACAACTAACTGGAGATGATACATCATGCTCTCAGAGTTTTTCAATTCCATTGGATTGCAGGTTTTTGTATCAGATTTGGTGTCATCACTTTTTATCTCCTTTTATGTCCATGCTCCATGGGAGACTGAGAGTTTTTTTTTCATCTATTTTTCTGACCAAAATACTCCCCAATACATTAATTGGCCACAGATCTCAGATAGAACATTATTTCTTCCCATCGTCACCCTGATTAGACTTGATGGAGTGCATCAGGGCAATTGCTGTTAGTAAACTTCCTTTAGCCTAGTGTCGATGCACCAAACCAATTGATGCTTGATGTTGTGTGGGCAACAAGGACCTGTGCATTGTCAATGCATGTGCAATACCAATTGCTTTGGCATCCATCATCATTGGGCATTTGTGAAAGACTTCAACACTGCCTCACACATGAAAAAAACTCCTGCAATTTTCAGACCCTTGACCAGACATCTCAATACCAAACCCCAGGCTGCCATGATGCGTTCAACGCAGTAGTCGAAGAAATAGAGAAAAGCACCAATTCAATTGAATGATCAATCAAGTGCAAAAGGATGATGGGTCCAGGAGATCCAATAATGCTGATCAGGATGGTGTGATGGTCCATAGACACATGGCAACCCCCACCTCTCACCAATTGAAAATGAGAGACACACACGTAGTTTGCCAGGTTTAAGGAACACTAAGGTTTAATAAGCAACAGATGATGATTAATTAAAACATTTTATGTGTTCTCATTTGAGAGTTGTGGTTCAACAATATCAATGACACAGCTCTGCTCATTTTAGTTTTGTGCATAATATAATAGCTCTGACAAGAGATATTGAATCTCCCATTTCTGTCCATGCTTTTGACATGTTTATTGTTAAGTAGAAATTTAAACAAAACTAAATTTCGCCAGGGCTAAGTATTGTGTGCATGCATGCTAGAAAACACTTTAGGTTTCAAGCAACAAATAATAGTGTCTCTCAATATTTTGTGTTGCTTGTATCCCACAATTCGGTAACATGTTGGAATGGATTTTGGAACAATGTAATTTACTAAATATTGCTACTTGATCTTGATCATGAAATCATTACAGTTCTCTCTCTGTGCTCAGTGGATGAGACGAATAAGAACTTTGAAGACCTCTTTCACCCTTCCAGGGAATGTTACTTAGATCCCTCTGGTGTTAAGCTAACCCTCTATCTCCTGAATGATAAATGGGTTTGTGAAGCAGGCTGGGATCAACAACAAGAGATGATTTCTTTTCTTGTCACCCTTGACTTTTGATCACCTGTCCTTGATTCCTAAGAGTGCATCCGTGCAAAAAGGTGCTCTTTTGACCTCTCTTGCACCCCTTGCTCCCTAAATCCTTGCCATTGGTTAGTTGTCTTGCAGCCAATGTGGTTGTTAGAGCCATTTTAAATCACCTCCTCTTACAACAGAAGAAGGGAATGATCCCAACAGGTAGTCTCAATGGAACACCAAGAAGAAGTGTGCCTAGGGTGAAGAATAACAATGTTGCTCCAGAAGAAGCCCCAGAGTTTGTCTTTGATGAGTGCAAGTTGCGTCATATTTTTGTGCAAATCGTTCAAGGGGTAGGTGACTGTGGCTCTAAAATTGAGGAGTTCAGGTCTAAATATTTAATATCATATAAAAAATTACTGATTTTGTTGGCATTTAAGCATAAATTTATGTTTTGTTAGGATCATTTGATGATGAAACCTGACCAAAATGTGTGCATTAGTTGTTGAATTTGCAATATTGTAAATATTTGGACCTAAAATTGAGTTAGAATACAGGCAGAGATATAAATATTTATAACTGTATGTGGTTAATTATGACCCTTAACATAGGCTTCACCAGTCTTGTGAAGCACAAATGTAGCATGTCCTATCAGCTACTAATGTTATGTTGGGTTATCAATGTGATGCTATCTACTCTGATGGGAAGCATCATATTTGTCGTGTCAAAAGTACTATTTTCAATCAAGTTTGTATGGATATTTGGTACCCAAATTGTATTCTTGGTATTGGACATTGAGATGTCATAAGACAGGGAAGCATTTCGTTTTAGACATGGACAAACCAATCATGGATTGACATGACCCAGCTATGAAAAATTATGGCTTGTTATGTTTCATGAGATTATGGAATTTCATACCTAGTCATCAGATATGTGATCATACACTATCATATTCATCAAATTTCATCTGGCCCTAAGATTACTTGATTACCTGTGATATGCTAACCCCAATAATCATATGTGGGTTTGTTAATTTACAATTGTGAACCTGTTTGCTATTTTCTTATAGCTAGGTTAGAAAACATTTTGTTATTGTGACTCATGACAAATATGCCAGAGTGCCCAGTGCCATGGATAATTCTGGATTGTGATGATTTTGTGTCTTTTTATTTAAAGGATGGATGCAGAATCTAATCAAAATTGTAAAACTCAAATATCAACAAGAATGGATTGGCTGTATTCTTTTATACTTAGTTATGAAACAACCATTTGTTGTGGTTTCACATTAAATGCATTACTATTCAGGACCAACAATGATTCAGCAAGACATTTTATATTGCACTAATCATATATTGATGTTAGGTAGGCATGACCTAAGCCATAAAAGTAGTTGGACTAGAAGACTAGAAAGAAGTCGATGGCATGCTACTTTTGGCTGATGAATTTTTATGAGTTAATTTAATTGTAAAAATGAAGTGAAAAATCATGATGAAGCAAATGTGCTTCATTGTGGAGAAACGAAGCTGTGTAGGATTCTACACAGTTTTGGTATGTTCACACAATTGACTTAGTGGGCTGCTGTGTTGCTTTCTACCTGACTTGGTATGAAACCTCAGGCAGCCTAACTCTTTACATAGAAGCTTTCCTGCTCTGGTCTTGCTTGATAGAGAAGGTCCCTTGAGTGCAGCTTCTCTTGTCACCATTGTTTCTGTGAAACACTTCTCTTGTAACAATGGTATCTGTGAAACATACCTGCTAAGCATGTACTTGAAATATGTTGTTTCTGAGAAACTAACATGTTATCACTTTGCATACTACCTTTGTCCAAGACAAGGTGTAGAGGAGCTTTAAAGCTTGGTATACATTAATAAGGTGAATAATTGGCCTATGTCATTGCAACTTGTGACTGATACTCTCTATTGCATTCAATACCCCTTGCTCTTCCCTCTTACTATTGTCCTTCAAATTCCCTAGCCAGCTTCACATATTTGTTTGAAATAAAACAGTGTAATTGAAGTAAGCATGTTTTTGTTTGCTGTATTCAGAGGGGTTGCTGATGACAGTGGAAGCAGAAGTGGCCAAGATGAAAATGGTAGCTGCATTAATGATCCCCACAACCAAGAGAAGAGGGGCTTGGGTTTGATGATGGGGATATTGGTGATCTCCAAAGAGAATTAGCAAAACAAGAGGATGTATTGATGGGATACAAAGTGACCAAACTGGAGATAAATCTGGCCAAATGAGACTTGATCCAAACAGGGAGAAAGGAGAACTAATCCAATGCCTCTTAAATCCACAACCATCTGACATCAAAAACAAACAAAAAGTTTTGCCATGGAAGACTAGTAAAGCTAAAACACTTATCATCAGACTGCTGATGCTGAGGGATAAAGCTTCTACCTTTCATCTCTTAACCTCAGAGAAAGCAAGGAGTTGTTTTAATGGTTAAGAAGTATCCCAAGGATAGATTCATCAGCAACATGAAAGCTTGCAAGAGGTCTTTAGAAGCAAGGTAACTTTTGTTGCAAATAACAATGAAATAATTGAGGCAGAGATTGCATATTAACATAACTTGCTCCTATCAGAGAATTCATGCTTTGGCATTATCATGTTATGAGTTGCCTTCTCAAGAAAGTTTTGAAAGATGGCTTGAACAAAGGAATGCTGCCATTTGTATGTCATCAGATGAGACAAGAGTGGGTTGAATTTCCATGTGATGTATCAGAATAGATATTTGTCAATAAGAAAGAAAGCAGAGAGAAATTCCAATGAAGATGTCAAAAGATAATAAACTTGCTGAATTACGACATACACTTGTGGCCAATAAAGAAGCTGCATGTTGGCATGCTGAACAATAACATGATGATTTGGTTAATGAAATGATTAACTTGATGATGTGATAAAGTAAATAGAACTTGCTGGCATTGGCCTGCTATTTGTGCAAGTAATAGTTTTATTTTGAACACATGAATTGTATTATTTGCTGTTTGTTGTCAGAGGTGCAGTGTATGATGTTACTGCTCTGAAACTACCTGGTGGTGCCTGCACCTTGACAATCTGCTCTGGGAATTTACATGTAGCCTACTGTTAGGACTTGCACCTAATACCTCTTTAAAGCTCACAACAATAATGCCTAGTCTGCTATTAGTGTTTGCACCTGCCACCTTTATTAACTGCTCCATGAAGCAGTGTGTATAAGTTGAAGTTCAAAGTCATAGTAGATGGTACTGGGTGGTGAGTGTTAGCACACCCCTTGGTTTTGTAGGTTCCATATCAGAAGGCTGGTACCTAATACTTCTTTAAAGCTCACTGAAGTAATGCCCAATCTACTATGAATGTTACCGCCTGTCACCTTTACTAACTTCTCCATGAAGTAGTGTGTAAAAGTTGAAGTTCAAAGATATAGTAGTTAGTAGTGGGTGATTGCACAATTAATGAAATATTTACTCAATTAGGTTAGCACACCATTCACAGGTTCCATATCAGAAGGGCTCTCATCTAATACCTCTTTAAAGCTTACCAAAGTAATGCCTAGACTACTATTAGTGCTGGTGCCTGACACCTTTATTCACTGCTCAGCAAAGCAGTGAGTTATGTTGAAGTTCAAAACATGTGTAACCTACTGTTATGGCTGGTGCCTGGTATCTTTTAAAGTTTGACAAAATAATGCTCAGCCTACTTTTAGTGTTGTCACCTGCCACCTTTACTGACTGCTCCATGACGCAGTGTGTATAAGTTGATGTTCAAAGTCAAAGTGGTAATGGGTGGTGAGCATTAGCAAACCACTTGGATTCATGGGTTCCATATCAGAAAGGCTGGTGCCTAATATCTTTTTAAAGCTCACTGACGTAATGCCCAACCTACTATGGATGTTGGTGCCTGTCACCTTTACTAACTGCTCCATGAAGCAGTGTGTATAAGATGAAGTTCAAAGGGATAGTAACTGGTAGTGGGTGATTGCACCATGTGACTAAATATTTACTCAATTAATTTATTACACCCCTTAGATTCATAGTGGTTCCATATCAGAAGGGCTGTCGTCTAATATACCTTTTAAGCTCACCAAAGTAATGCCTAGTCTACTATTATTGTTGGTACCTACCAACTTTACTGACTTCTCCATGAAGCAGTGTGTAAACATTGAAGTTCAAAGTGGCTGTAGGTGGTAGTGGGTGATTGCACCAAGTAAGTGAATATTTACTCAAGTTTGTAAGCACACCCCTTGGATTCATAGATTCCATATCACACAACATCCTTCTGTTTTGTCTCATTGTTTCCATCCTCACTACTCTGCATAAATTGGCATAGAAATCTTGATTTTCTTACTTGCACAGTGTCCAAGCAATTCTAGTTGCATCATCCACCTCATTCTTCTCGTAAAAAAACCTCATATAGCATCATCATATTATCAACATCATCAAATATCCAGTGCCATACTCCATAAAAACAAGGCATATGGCATTCACCTTCTTCATGCGGTGTCGGATAACTGAATGACTTTGTCTTGGGTCTATTACACATATAAAAAACTATTACATTTGACTGGGACTATTTGAATGGGCATCCCCCATGTGTAAACACCTCTCCTCTAGGATCTGTGCCAGATTGTATTTTTTGTGACATCATATCTGCAGTTGTCTCAATGAAGCCCCATCTTCTGTCTTATAATCCCATGAAAGACACAAATTTGGATGGTGTTGGAAGCTGCTCCTTGTGTGGTGATATTGCAATATGGTCACTCCTCATGCCACACAGCCCCAAAGAAGGCTTTCTCCATCATCTTTATTGGATGACATCCTAACATTTGTTGTGGAAACTCAGTCCAGGGATAATCATAGAGGATAGTAACTAACTTGAGGAAACCCATGGGACAATCCATTCCATCAAATACATGTGTCTCCCATGCCACCATCAAGACAGTTTGATGGTGGGGTCTTGGAATATGCATCATTGTTCAATGGTGCTGTCTCAGGCTTCCAAATCTCATCTGGCCATAAACAAGAAGCTATGTTGTCAACTAAACTGATGGATGATTCACCTACCAAAGGGAACAACTCACGTAGAATCAAATCATGATTAATTTGATAAATGTCAGAGATATTTTTCATGTGCCTGACTCTTTTTGGTACTATTTCTGCAACCAGACTGAATCATGCAATCATTTGCCTTTGTCCTGTTGCAAGAATTTTTTTAAATTGTTCCAAAGTTGATAACTAGCATGTTCATATAACACGCATGAAGAATTTACATTTATATCACCTGAACAATCCATTTCCAACATGAATATGACATGGAACCATCTGCCAATTATATCATTATTTTGTAAAAGATGTTTGATCTGTGAAAGAAATTTTAATATCAATAACCCATTCACATAAAAGTATATCAATGGTCCCTCACAATCTACAGTTTTGTTACAGATGCATGACTTGTCGAGGAGGTTTTTTACATCAATGTACCATAGTTAAATATGAACCTTGCATAAAAAAGTCAGTTTTTAATGTTACTGTAGAGTCGGAGTAGATGAATTGTTGGGATAGTTATTTTTGTCCCTGCAGAAGGTGGGCTCACAGGTTTTTTGATAATTTGGGTGTTTAGCTTTGTGTGTTGGGATAGTTTTTATTCTGGTGAGAGGTGGTTTCACATAGTTTTAGTTTTGACACAGGTGGTATGTATCTACATTTACTTTTTTGTGTCATGATCCCAAATATGGGTATTATCCTTAGATACTTTTTATGATATGAGCTGTATGACTTATAAAATTGAATGTGCATTAATGGAATACAACATCAAAGTACACTACATAATTCATCATAGAATTGTTCTATGATATTGACAACCGATAATATAGATTTTAACATTAGAGTGAGGCATTAAAATTGATTGGTGATATCGTGTCTACAAATATGAATATGGTCTGACATGACAATGGAGAGCACATAAACTCAAAATCACAAATGATGCTAATAGCACATATCTGTACCAAAAACAGATAATCTCAAAACATAAGTTATTTCCCTCCTTCTGTCCATTGCCCTCACTTTTTCCCTCTAACATTTCCTATACAAGGAAGCCCCTCCCCTTTACATCCTTACTTTTCTTTTGGGAAGTTTCCATCTCCTTCATCTTGCAATGCACTTACCAGTGATGTATTTCACTTGTCTATTGCCTTTGAGCAAGAAGCCATCAAGAAAAAAATGGCTATGTGATTCAGGCTATATGGTTTTATGCTCAGCTGTCTGAAGTGAAAAAAGGTGACATCAACATCACATCCACCACTTCTCATGAAAGCCAACGGGCATATAACTTGACAAACAATCAAGCCATGATCACACTCACTGGGTTAGACTGTGTCACTTATGCATTTATTTTGCGTTATTTTGAATATTACTTTGACAACTTCTCACCATTTTCAAGGGATGGGACAATTGTTCCTGTCAAAAAGTTTGTCGTTGCAAAGGACAACCTAGACTAGTGATGACCTTGGACACTTTGGGTTTAGTGCTAGTGTGGACAAGGACTGGTGGGTCAAAATTTGTTATGGAAATGATGTTTGGTATGACCCAGACTTGTGTTTCAACTTACTTGACATTTTCAATAATTATTCTCATCTCCATCTTGCATCGGATGGATGATGCAGAGGTTTACGACCCAGTGTTGCAAAAATTCAACATTATCAAAATGTGGTTGCTGAAAAACATCTTGCACTTGCAGATGTATTGTGCACCATGGATGTGATTAAGTTGATGATCCAATCTGCTGGCAATGATGAGGAACAAAACTGTGATTACAACGGGTGGACCTGCAACGATTATGTCAATGTAGTTCTAGTTTTCTGCCTGGATGGAACGATTCCCATCTGTTGTTACAATATACCGGGTACTGTCCATGACAGCTTGGTTGCAGTTGTTGGGAACATTTATGATAAACTGGAATAGCAGTAGGTGCTGAGTGGTTGATTCAGCTTTCACATGTAACAAATATCCATTTCTCATAAAATCAGAAAAGCTGTCAGTAAATATGACACTGACTGAGATGAACCTTGCAGCATAAGCAATGTCATTGTGTCAATTTGCTTAATAGGGTATGCGAGCATTTCAAGCTTCACTTCTCCAAGTTAAAGATTGTATTGAATTTGAATCAATTGGTCAGCAAAAGCTTATGATGAAAGTGATTTTATTTAAGAAGGGTTGGAATAAATCAAATTCTTAATGTGTATATGCTATCATTGAATGTTGATGTAAATCAAGTGTATGAATAACAATTTAAATGGAAAACACACAATATATATTAAATTGATAGTTTAACTTGTTAACATCTTGGTTAGATATCAATTTGCGATGTTAGATAAATCAACAAATTATTCTAAACAAATCAAATAACCTAAGATTTGGTTGAATTGTCATCTCCTCTCTTTTGCTTGCATCCATCATCCATCCCACTTGTCACAAATATTTGCATAATTGCCATCATCCTCTGCTCCCTCCTATCTTTCATCTCTTCTCTCTGATGCCTGTACCTCTCCTCTGCCTCCTCTCATTCACAGCAATGCCTATCATTGATTTCCTCTCTTTCTTCCTGATGCCTGTGTTCCATACAACTCTGCACATCTGCATGCATCATCATGAACTGCATCTGCTCAGAGAAGTTGATTGACTAGGTAGATGATGATGGTACATTCTTTCTTGGAGTGCAAAGATGAAAAACTTTTATGCTAGGTTTCTGACTCACATTAAGACCGGATTCTTGTTTGGACAATCTTGGAGTGTAGACACCAGTGCTTGGCCTCTGGACATCTGGAGTGGATATCGACCATTGTCTTCATCAACATTGCCTGTTGTATTGTTTTTGCCATCCTGAGGAATTCCTTCATCAGCACCACCTTCCCCAACCTCAGGAAGTGTAATTGGTGTGATGAAGTCAGATTGTACCTCATCTTCTCCATAAAAATGATCCATCCTCTCCTTGATAAGTCCGAAGATTTGTTTTGCTCTGCACACCATGGGGGGACAATAGGGCTTGCTGGTTGCTTTTTAATGGTTAGCTAAAACAATAAACTTACATCTGATACTATACAGAGTTCATCCAGGATAGTTTTTGACATGATGCCGTGACACAGCTTCCCGTTCATTGGGACTTCTGGGGAGAACCTCCTCAACAAAATCAAGGAGAGCTCGTAACTCTAAGTTGGTGTTACCAACCTATTGACATCATGAAGAGAGAAGGGTCATAAAAATTATGTGTAAATGTGTTTTGTGTTTTGTGATTTGCTTGACGAGGGCTTCTCCTTGTGCAAATTTGTGCACTTATCACTTATTTGTGTCAATTTTACACAAAAATTTGAATTTATGCAAATGTGGGAGTTTTTTTGTGTTTGAGGTATCCTCCAATGTTGTACTTTCATGAATTTTTACCTCCTGTCCTATGGCAAGCATGTGCAGTCCCTTTGTGGTGTTATACTGGAGCCATCCTAATATTCTTATTCATGTTTTTCCTATCCGCCTATAGTATTAAATCTATAAAATTGACATAGGCCATGAATCACACTGGCCTGAAACAGGTGATCTGGCCTGGTAATCAAACCCAGGACCAATAAAAAAGATCATACTGTTTGGCCGGGGTTCGAACCC
>JALLPD010002479.1:0-10126 GCA_036940065.1 Cyclotella cf. meneghiniana
CTTAAAAACATAACTCATAATTTCTTTTTTATCTCCGAAGTAACTCGTTTACTTAGCCACTTCTACTTAATATTTTTACTACGAAACGGCTTACGTCAATGTGTTCCTTCATGTATTAGATCCTATATTGGAAATAAATTTCAGGGCAAGCAAGAACGATGAGATTTTACAGTTCACAGTTTACATTATTTCACATATTATATTTACATTAACATTATTTACATGGTGTACAATAAACATCTTATTCCAAGTGATTGTCATGTTGTTCAATAGCTACTGTGACATAAAGATAACAAGACACATGTTGAGATAGCAACATTTTGCAAAATCTAATCTCAATAATTTTCTGGACATTCTTGTTTTCTAGCCTTTAACCCTATTTTCTTCATTGTGATTCTATGGAATTAGACTCTAGATTTCAAAAATCTCAATTTGCTCATATGATGGGCTCCCCACAACTTGCCTTGGTTCTAAAGTCATCAGTCATTGAATAACTCACCACACATTGTGTCGTGATTCTGGCTGGCTTTATTCTATAACAATAAGCATACCCTGAACACAAATTGACCAGAACATGAGTGGACATAAAAAATTGTTGAAGTAGAGTACTATCTGTGCTTTGTCCTTTTTTATTTTTTGAATTTATGTCCATTAATTTCTACAAAAAGATGGTATGATAGCAACTAACTGTGACATTGTGGACATTTTGGTTGTTGTCCCACCACTTTTTATGGTAGCAATAGTTTTGCAAGGAAGAATAGCATGGGCATCACTTTCAAGATGAAAATATCCTGGTCAGCAATTATAAAATAGGGAATCAAACAAAGTCCATGTAGACATCATACTGACACATATCTTTTTGATTTTACCAGTGAGTTCAGACAGAAAATCATACAAGACTTTTCCATATCAATGGGAGTGATAATTCCTCTTTTTAAGATGGCAATAGTGTGATTGGTTAGGAAGAAAAGAGAGAAAGTTAGGAGATTGAGAGGTGGCTTCATTTTTTCTAGTAAATTGCACTGCCATGTCCTCTCTGAGTGAAACAGTACTGAACAAAGAAGAATAGTAAACAAGACATAAAAATATGTGAACTGCCAAGAAGGGAGGGTGCTTGGCTATTTTATAGGTCATACAAAGATGTTTTTGAGGTGCATATTCTGAATAGACAAACTCAATGCAGAGATAATGCAGTAATATTTGAACATGAGGTACCGTACAAGAATAATTATCTCATCAGATTGAAAATAGGAGAGTTCTTTGTGTAGAACTAAGGTATTCAGAAGAATAATATGCACACTCAGATTGAATTTTCAAGCAACATATTTTTAGATTAAAATCATGGAGGATCATCATTGCATGTTCCAAACAAGGAACATACAAGAACAATAATTTTGTACATACATTGATGATGTTGGAGGGGGGTAATGCGACTCAGTACGAGCCTCTGAGTATTGTGGTGTTAGTAATGAAAGGCTCCAGACTTGTTTGTTTTAGATCAAAATCACAGAGTATCATCACCAGGTGTATCAAACAGGGAAGATACATGACAAAAATTTTCGGCATGCATTGATGATGTCGGAAAGGGGTAGAGCAACTCAGCACCACCCTCCAAGTCTTGCAGTTTGTATTTAAAGACACTTCAAGGAGAGCTCAGTTATAAATTTAAAACAGGGCCAGGTGCATCTGTCAAAGCTCCAAGCAGACATCCTCAGTAATCTGCGCATAAAACATTATGATATTTGTTGTAGTCCATAGTTGTAAACCATAGTACACAGAAAATATCATTCCTGTCCACTGAAGAAACAAATATTCCCCTACTCATCAAACTGTCCATTTCTCTTCATCACATGAATTCATCATCTGGTTGTTTGATTGTGGGCATCATTTTTTGGATTGGGCTGCTGCTACCATTACCATAAAATACAAATGCTATCATTGCCTTGAAATAGATATTGTTGATTGATGCATGTTGTACCTATTTTGAATTGACTGGATACTCTGTATTTGAAAAGGATGAGGGATTTCACTGCTACAGAGTGAGTGTGTACTCAAATTATGTAGTATTGATGGTGGACTGATATGAGACAATTGACTGGAATTTATGTAAATGCAGCTGATTTTTTACAACAAACCAACATCAACACAATGGTTCAATGTTTTAGTTTGATAGACCACCTAATGGAAGAGATACTTTTTTGTAGAATCTTTCACATTGCACATGAATGTGAGGAGTGCAAATTTCCCTTCGACATTTCATGAAAAATAATGTGATACCCTCACATTGGTTAAGCAAAGTTCAAAGCATTAGGATGAATTGTAAAATTTAAGCATTTAATCAATGGTTAAACCATTGACTAGCAATAGTGCTTTTTTGGGGGGGGAGGGGGTAGTTTTATTTTTTCAGGAGAATTGAAAACATGTTAGCCTGCAGCAAAAGCCATTTGTTTGTGTCAATAACTGGGAAAGTGGTACATAAGAATCATGGTGCACTTTGTTTAGATTACACTTGCAAATATGAGAGGCAAGAACTTATCATCAACCAATACAAGAGGAAGTGACAAAGTGGGAATCCTAAATGAATTTGCACAACTTCTGATTCAGATCAGCTTTGTCATGTGAATCTCACAAAACCCTGCATTCTTCAATTTGTATGATAAGTTAGATCTCATCTATTTTGTAAATCATGTATAGGTACACCTTCTCTTCTTGCAGATACAAATACAATAAATGTATTACTGTATTCCTATTCTTGTGTGTGGAATATTTTTGTCAATATAAGATGCAATAAAACTACATAAATTGCCATGCTGTTCTTTTACCTTTGCTCTCTGCTCTTTTAATGAGAGTTGTTCTTGTTGCACCATAGAAAATGGATGCATTATTTATGACAGTAGGTAGTAAGATTCAAGAGTATCAATATCATTATCTGCCTACATCTTTTTCATGATAGGAGTGTACACAAGGGCCATGTCAGTGTTAGTAGTACTACCATGTGGCACCTCATAACTGTCATATGGATGTACGGTAGTAACATACTCTATGATATGAAGCACAGCCCACCCTACGGGTTTGATCAAGGACAATCAAGCAGGCCTGAAAAACAACTCTGAGGTAAAAAGATATTACAACCAGGGGTCTTTACTACTACAAATTACTCTACATCCAGTATTGTATTCTTGATACAGAGCTCGATTGCATGTAAATAAATATAACACATGGATGGTTCCTGTGTGGATGTCAACGTGTTCATAACAAGAACTGCATTGAGTCATAACAATAGTCATCATCAAAATTTAAGCCATTTGACAAAATTTAAGCTATTTTCAAACTTTAAGCCATTTTGGGGGGAAATGGCTTAAAGATTGGAAAAGGATCAAAAAATACAAGCCATTTGACAAAATCTTAGCTATTATACACAGGAATTAAAAGCTTTTCTATGATAAAACTACAGATCAATCTGTGTACAATTATCAAGCCAAAAGGAAAGCGTAAATATATCTTTAAGCCACTTGACAAAATTTAAACCATTTCCAAAATTTAATCTTTTCATACCAACGGCAAAATATAAGAGACATGAGAAGATCACGACTCAACAAGCCACCACTTGTATGATACCATCACTTGATACAGTGCATTAAAGGCCCCTGGTCATAATCTCATTCATGACAAGGTCATTGTTAAGCCTTTTTGATTCTTGATGGTCATACCAACTTTTGGGGCTTGATGTGGGGTTTGTTTTTATAGTACAAC
Organism: Cyclotella cf. meneghiniana; assembly: GCA_036940065.1. Taxonomy (NCBI): domain Eukaryota; phylum Bacillariophyta; class Thalassiosirophyceae; order Thalassiosirales; family Thalassiosiraceae; genus Cyclotella; species Cyclotella cf. meneghiniana. Next base: position 3,754 of record JALLPD010002479.1, read on the forward strand.
ATCACTACTTCAAGTATTGTACATCCATACATCAGTTATCAGGTGCCAAAATGGCAGGAACCCCTTCCAACACTGACACATAATTGCATATCTACCTAGGTATCAGTAAGAAGATAGATATTCCCGAATCTCAATATAGTACAATACTATTCCGGGTGCAACAAGAACAACACACACAAAAATACTAGAGAGAAGTAGGCATGGTAAGACAAACATAGTAGTTATTGCAGTTTTGTTGCATCCTGTGAAAAAAATTCCAAACACAATGATTGGGATACAAAATAGACAAGTGTTGATTAGTAAGTCGTGCTTTATTATTGGATCTACAACAAAAGATATACCAGCAGAAGACCTATGATTTATATGAAATCTGAACTATCATATGGTGTGTCATAAGTTTCTTATGATGTTGCTGATCTGAATACAACCAGCAGGGTTGTTTTCTGAAACTTTCTGGGGATGTTTTGAAAGATGAAAAATAATCCAGGGTTGTTTGGTTGATTACCTTTGCATAGGAGATAAAACATGATGAAGTAGTGGCAAGAGACAGTAATTAGATGATTCATCCAGTGAGACATTTCGAAGCAAGTATATGTCAGGCATTGATCATAATGATTTGTAAATTTAAGATAGTGTGGATTATGATGATCTTGAATAATTTAAGCTTATATTTTGATTTACTATCAAGTAATTAAGAAAATGAAACAAAAGGACATTTAGTCTTAGCCCCATTTCCCTGACCTTCAACCTCATACTACCCACAATTATTAAAGGTATTGTACTCATGTATTATTGGAAATTTGCAACCAATGTTCAAACTTCTCCAGCCAAGCTTTTCTTGTAGTAACCTCTATGTAGACGTAGGTCTCTCAGAAAATTCTCTTGATACTGCAATTTTTTATTAATTTCTATTGATGTGAATGTAATAACTACACTTTCTGATGCCATTTGTTTGCTGCAATGGTTTGCAAAGCTGTTGCATGATTTCAGTGTGTGCAACCTAGGAAACTCATAGAAAGATTTTGCAAAAATGATCTCATAAAAAATTATGCACGCTCCAAAAACCTTCCAATGCACACACAAGGCACAATCTAACTAAGATTTTAAAAATTATGATTCATTCATTTCTTATTTAATTTATTCTTTTAAATTATTGAATCATTTTTGACATCAGAACAAATAATGACTACAGTTATTAATTGATTAATTAATCAATGAATTCATAACTTAATTCATCAATTTTTATTCCTTTATTCCTTTATTTATTCATGGGTCCTTTATTTGTTCATTGATTGATTAATAATATGAATTTGTTCATGTAATTATGGAGGAGAAAACACACAGCACAGGGAGATAATTGCCAGTAAAACTTCACAGCAAAAAACTTTCTGAGAAAAAGTCCTTTAGCCTGCAGAACTTTATGTTTGAAAGGATAGCAAGGTAAGATGATAGAGTCATCTCCATGCTGGACTTGAAAAAGAAAGGGGGGTTACAGTCTCACTTTTTGCAAATATTGTATGAGACATTCATCCCCAGAACAAGGATTGATCAAACTGAGAATTGGTTTCTCAGGTTAAGTGGTGAACTTCAGGCAATGGTGAGTTCAAGTCCAATTTGAATACCATTGAGGTATCTCAAATTTTCCATCAGATGGGTTGGCCACAGTGGAGGCACAGTGTTGTTGAACTACTTTTTGGAGGGGCCCTGTGAATGATATTGCAGCTGGAGGAGTACTGGATGGTGTGGTGATGTTGAGTGGTTGGGTTGGGAGACGATGTGTAGTGTTTGTTGCTGAGAGAGGAAGGATGCTGCTTTGAGTTGGGCTTGTCTGAAGATTGGGGTAAGATATGAAGGGATGTCCTCAGTAGGTAAGGCTCTGGAAGAATGTATGTGTTTTTTTTGGATGGTATGTTTGTGGGTGTGTAGGAGGTGGATGAACAGTATGTTGCCATGAAAGCGGTCATTTTCATACTTGTCGGTTGGGATGAATGGGGTGGGATATTCAGGTAGAGGCAGACGAGCCATGTTATACAGCAAAATGATTGTACAACGGTTTGGTACAGTAAACTCCATTGTAGGCCAATACTAATTAAAAAGGACAAGATCCACATTCTAATTGTCTTTATATTTAAAACCTTGATACTGAAAAAGACACACTCTTAGATTATAAAAGACATTGTAGAGTCAGTTACTAGTCAAGCTTTCCCACTACTGCTTCAATGACATCTATTGCATTGAAAATATTGACCTGCATCACTTGAATATTTGTTGTTTCAAGGATGTATCCGCAACTGCCACCAAGCTCTTCATGTGTACTCCAACCATATTCCAGGATCTATTGTTTGCATTTGACACTTGCTGTCCTTCATATCGAGTTAATCACAATAACAAAAAGGGCAACTTCCACTGCTCATAATTTGAAACACAACCTTCAATCCTCAGAAGATTGGGTTTGATAATGTAGTATGAAACCATTTTTTAATTGGGGAAATGCCAATGAAATGTCTTTGTCTCTAGCTTTTTTCCATTTTACCTAGACATAACCCTACTGCTGGCATCTAGGCTACAATGGTGACCATTCCCACAACAACCCTACAAATCAGTGTTATACACACCAGTCTGAAGCTACCCTACAACCACCATTTAGTGTCATTTCTTATTTTTTTGCAATGTCTTTTGTATCCAATTTATTTTCATAAGAAAGTATTGCTTTGATAGGTGTAAATTTCTTAGTGATTATTTTATTCTCTTGTTTTTTCCAACCCCGCAACCACCATACAACTCAGTGTTATGAGTATTGATCTGAAGCTATCCTACATTCACCAGCTAGTATCTTTGTCGTATTTTTATTTGCAATGTTAGTTCTATCTATTCAAATGTAAATGAAACTATTGATTTAATTTCTTATAACACTTTGGTAAAATGTTTCTTCTCATTAGCTTTTTCCATTTTAGCTAGGCCTTTATATGCAAAAACTTTTTTAGAACATATCATACTGTGGTACATTGGCATGTACAGGATCATAATTGTATTAGAAACATATAGATACAAAACAAGAGATCATGGACCACGTTTCCATCCTGTTGCACATGCTATTGCACACATATACAACACGGACATATTATTGGAAGTTTGCAACAGATGTTGCAACTTTTTCTGCTAAGATTTTTGCATAGTAGTATGCTGTGTGTAGAGGTGAATTTCTCCAAAAGTATGGCCCAAACTGCACATTTCATGATTAATTCCTATTCATGTCACTGTAAAAACTACATTCTCTGATGTAGTTTTTCTGCAGCAATTGTTTGCCAAGTTGTTGCATACTTTTGGCGCATGAAACATAGCAACCTGGTAAAATGAAGGTGAGGGAAATAGAATGAAAATAAGATTTTTAGTTGTTTAGGCACTTGACAAAGAAATAGAACTTATCATACATTTGTAATAGAAGGTACTTGAAATTTATTGATCTTTTCTGTAAGTTTCAGCCCAACTCTATTTTTGTAGGATGATATTATTTTTAGTGCATGCAGATTTCATCTAGCACACAGAAGCGCATGATCTATTTATTGACCATATCCAATGGGCAAATGTGCACACCAATTGCACAGTCTGATTGTGTTCACACATAAAAACAAGACTTTCCCTCATTTGTGTTCATATGTTGGTATCTTGGTAGATACAGTGAACCTGACAAGTTCATTGGTCCCCAGCCTTTAAAGTATTAGCTCTCACATTAGATGTCATTGTCTCCTTTTTAGTGAATTTTTGGATGGATCTCACTGTCCCTGGTTTATATGACATGTCTCTTGGGAATCAATTCCATATATTGATGGACCTATGGCTAGTCCTAGTTGTCAGATTCTGAACGCTTGGTCATGAACCTCCTGAACACTTCATCACCTAGTAGTTTGCTAGCTTTAGCAGTAATGGGACTGGGAAATTATTTCCACTCACAACTACTAGCAAAGTTAGTCCCACATGGGCCCCCACTAACAAATTACTAGTAATCAAGGCAAATTATATCCTTACATAGAAGCTATAGCACCATTAACATCTCCAACACCATCATTGACATGGACAGCAGCATTTTTTTCATCATGTGTGGGCAACTGAGGCATGGGTATTAGCCTATTCAATGCAATTGTTGTCACAGCCAAAGTCAGTTTGCAAACTGACTTGGAAACTCCATCAATATCCACAGTGGTTAATCGAAAAGATAATGCAGAATGTCTTTTCTATCAGGTACTTTGAGGCCAAGCACATGTGCCATGCCTGAGCCACATGGGCTTGGCAAACATGTGTAAGTTCAGTTGCCTAGGTGATTGCTTTCCTATCCTTCTCTGCCTTTTGAGCCACTTTCTCTAGCTCATTCTGCTTATTCTTAAGATACTGCTCCTCTTGAAGCATCTCCCTTTCTTGCTTCAGCACAGACATTGTTGCCGCCAACTCAAACAGCATCAGTTGGTGCATCTGCAGCTGTTTTGGATGCAGCCTTGGGTCATCCCACAGGAAGGTTGATGAATGGAAGGATGAAGGGCATCTGTCCTGGCTTCTTCAGGGCCTGCCTTGCAGTGTAGGAGCAAGGGCAATTAGACAACACAGTTGTCTTCTTTAAAAATCTTGTTTTTGATACCATATTGCTTTTTCAGCTTCTTCTTTGGTGGATTGTCTGCTGGTGCAGAGGAAGCATTGGCTGCAGCAGTTGGATCTGCATCAGAAGCATTGTCAGGTGTGCCATCAATAAGAGAAGGCATCGTTTTGGTCAATCAATCTATGTGATTGGTGTAATTTTTATTGGCTGGCGATGGGGAGGGAATGCCTATCTCTGCCACTGTATGCAAAAATGAATCAATTATTGCTTTTTGGATAGCTCTCATTGAGCTGTACAATTTATAGTATGAAAGTGTGTACATATTTGTAATAATAGCTGAGTCATAAGATAATTAAGATTTTGTTAGTACGGGACTAGTTATCTCTAAATAGTCTTTAAAAAAATTTCTTCAGGTGATGAAATCAATTCAGTTTCACTCTAGTGTAAAATAAATCAGTCCCAATCTTGTTGCTGAGATGTGAATCAAAAGGCTTAAATTTCTGAATAAGCTGAACTTATTATTTCAGCTTTTCTGATATTTCAGCCAAATGGCTGAGATTTTAGAATGAGCTGAGATTCTCAATTTTGAGTTGATATAGTACTGGTTCCTCTGTGACAAGGCTTAACATTTCAAAAATGTTGGTTCGAGAATTTCATTGTTTTTAATATGTCAGCAATTTCCATCCAAAATGACTAAAATTTCTGAAAAAGCTGAAATTCTCAAAAGTAAGGCGACTTATTCCACTAATAGGCTTCAGACAGTAAACACATCACAACTTCTTACCTCAAATGGGGCAGCACAGCACTGTAATGGCTAGAAAGTGACAATAATGATGGTGACTGAGGAATGCTAATACTTACCAAACACCTAGCTATTCCTTCTGATTCCTCAGTATCCAGGCTTAACTTTCTGAAAAAATTGAAATTTTCAGATTGCAGCATTTTTCAACATTTATATCTTGTTCAAGAACTGTTAAAATTTCTGAAATAGCACAAATAAAAATTCAGGCTTATACTTCAGCTATTGAATAGAGAATTTTATCTTTTCATCTACTCTTCCCTCAACTTCAATCTCGTTACAAAAATTAAATAACAAAAACATTCATGCAAGCTCCAAAACCAGCTAATGCACAGACAAGGTACTATCAAAGTAAGACTTTGAAAAAAATGGCTCATTCATTTTTTCATTTAATTTATTATTTTTAATCATCTAATTATTTATTACATCAGAACAAATGATGACTACAGTTAATACATTGATTTATTAATCAATGAATTCATAACTTAATTTTTCAATTTTTTATTGCTTTATTCCATTATTTATTCATTGATTGATTAATAATATAAATTAGTTAAAGCGATTACTTGATTGAAGGTGTGAAAGCACATGGGGGAAATTGTTAGCAAAAATTCACAGTGAAAAACCTTCTGAGAAAAAGTTCTTTTAGCCTGGATAACTTTATGTTTGAATGGATAGCAAGGTAAGATGACGGAGTGATCTCAATGCTAGACTTGAAAAACAAAGGGGGATTATTTAAAATCTCCTGTTCAAAAACTGTTAAAATTTCTGAAATAGCACAAATAAAATTTCAGGCTAAATACTTCAGCTATTGAATATAGAATTTTATCTTTTCATCCACTCTTCCCTCAACTTCAATCCCATTACAAAAATTAAGAAACAAAAACATTCATGCAAGCTTCAAAACCAGCTACCGTATATCACGGTTTAAAAGATCCCCCAAATGTACATGGATACCTTTTGGGGGGTCTTATAATCCGTGCAAA
>JALLPD010002480.1:0-10137 GCA_036940065.1 Cyclotella cf. meneghiniana
GAAAGTTTATAACGGCGCTGTTATGAACAAAATAATGAACAAAATGTTAGCAGTGCATGAAATTTTTATAAGTAGGCCAATTTTCAAGAGTGAGCTGTTGCGGGCCAAAACAGCTTGATTTTTGGAAATCGGCTTACTTTTGACAGTAAGCCATTTTCTCCCAAAAATGGCTTTCTCTTGAAAATCGGCTTACTTCTTCAAAAGTAAGCCAATTTGCATAAATAAGTCAAAAATGGAATTAATGTCTTGACAACAAATTGGGCCTTTTAATACTTTATGACAAAGAGGAAAATGACCCTAAAGCTTTGAACAGTTACCTCTAGACCTGAATTGATTTTTTCTCATCTCCCAAAGACCTGACTCTTCTTGTTCATTATTATTACGCACCTACTTATATCTAAAACACCATCTTTTTATTGAGTAAGCCATTTTAATTAAGTAGCCACACCAGTGGCTCATTTCCCTCAACTCCTATAATTGAGAGTTCTAACATTAGGCTCTCATTTGAGCCTCATTTCCTCATTATACGGTAGCTGAGCAGTGTTTGTCCCATGTTGATACATAATTTTGTGCAAGAGCACCATTCCAATATACCCCATGAAAGCACACTTAGGGGAGGATAATATATTAGAAAAGATTAGATAAACCAAAATCCGAATGTTCCTAAGACATCTATGTTCTCTGCAAGTTTGACCAAAATGGCTTCCCCTTTCTCAACCAAAAGAGGTAATTCATTGGATCTGACAGCATTCTCTCCTCCTCCAACCCAAACTGTAACATGAGGGAATGAATTGTGACATGGAGGCGTGGTATGAGATATATCACTGTTAATCTTTTCTGGAAGAACTATAGAAAAAGCCACAACTGATTTTCCTATGAATATTCCAGTGATTGTCACTGTAATAGGCTGACCACTAACATGCAGATAGTTGTTGATCATGCTTTGTTGGGAAAGCTGTGAAAAATGTGCCATTGTAACGTGCGTTTTTTTTACAAAGGACCCCTTGCATTTTGCATTTGTATCAGGAACAGCAGAATCATCTTCTTGTAGTTGACTGATATGGACACTGGGAATTCCCCCAACTTCTGCCAAGAATCTACTTACATCAGCATAATCTTTAGCAATCTTGGTTAAGGCACCAACTATTAAACTTTCATTGATGTCAATAGATGCAATTTCAATGAATTTGTGTCTCGGTATATGTTCGAGACTGTTCACCGACATTGTGTTAAACAAACTTGATGAAAAACAAGATAATTGCTTCAAAAATGCTTCTCTGCTGTCCGACTCTAATGCACACAATGATTGAAGGAAATTTTGGTGCTTATAAATCAAACTCCTCAGCCTGGATTCCATTGAGTCAACATCATGTTCCGAAACTATCTTTTTGTGATCAATTGAACACTGGGAGAGGACGTTTCAGACAGAGTAAGTTAGGTAGAAAGGTAAGAACAAGCACCAAAGAATAAAATAACTCAACCTGCATGTGCAATGCGTCAACCAGGCTTTCCCGCAGATCTTGCGGAAAATCGTGGTGGCCAATCCCATTGAAAAATGGAACAGTTATAACAGGGTCAGTTCCATTGTTTAGAGTGCTGTTGACATTCCCCACATTTACCGCTGATAGCATATTTTCAGCTGTTATGCCTCGGTAGAGACAGTAAAACATCACAACGACCATCATTGCATTCTTAGTTGACCTATCCAGCTTCCCAATGTGTGTCCCATCTTGACGCATCAAAACACGCATCATGCAGACAGCAAGATAAGAGAGCGAGTATGGATAACAGGTCGGTCCCTGTGAGTGTTCCACTGTTACAGTACATAACGCCTTTGAATCTGGCAGTACAACGACTGGCAATGCCAGGCTTTTCACACATATTTCACCTATAGTGTCCCACACAGTAGGAGTTGCATTTTTATCAGCCAAATAGATTGATGCAGTATGTTGAAGGCGTTCTTCGAGCACATGCCGCCAGTATTTCCCTTTGACTTTGTCGCCTTCACAAATGATCACGAGGCGCTTCATCTTTTCTCCTAGATCAACATGATTGCATTCGTCCAAATACTGAGTAATGGCTGATTCAATGAAACAGCTATGACCACCACACACAGAAGATTTCCCACATCCAGGAATGCCAGGGAAGAACACAAGCATACCAGGGCGCTTATGGACAACTTTGAGGGGCGCAGAGAGCTCTATCAACTCAGCGACAACATCATTCATTTCTTTGCTTGCTTCAAAGACTGAAGACAGCATTTTTGGAAGATGAAATATTTTCTTGCACCTTAACCGATTCCAGGATCCTGTCAATCCACTAAATCGCTTGTTTTCGTTAATCATCTCATTTCCATACTGTTGATCAATATCCTCTTGGCTACATCCAAAGAAAACGATGCTGATCGCATCTTTGAAATGTGCTTTCTTTAACAACTTCCTTATTGGCCCTTGCGAGTCTTCAAGAACAGTGTTGCATAGAATAGCATTTCGATCACCATCAACAATCGACGACAACATCATAGCTTCTGAAATTGAAGCAGTCTCATGAATCTGATGTCGGATCCCCAGTCTCGATGACAAATACGCACCCAAAGTAACAGACTGTTCTCTGGTCAGGCTGAGAACTATAAGCAGACCATTAAACTTAGACTTCGCATCATCTAAGCTTGCCATTTGGCCACTGAGATAAAGAGACTCAAATATTGAAAGATGCCGCAAATAATTGCTTTCGCTTAACAGACATGTATGGCTGACTTTAACAGGGTTGTCAGAGGGTAAACGATGTTGGTCATTGTTGCAGTGTTCCGCTGATTTATTGCAGTGTGTGTCGATTTGCATCTGTTGCTGTCTCAATATGGGCTCTGCATATAACCCCCAACTGTAAAAGTAAGGCTGCCACCTCTTGATAGCTCCATGAGATATACCCCACCGGTTTAGCAAGTCTAAAGTGTATTTCTCATATCCATCAACTCCTGAACGGGCTAAGATTTGTAGGCCATTTCTGCAACCAAATGTCCGTACCATGTAAGGAAGGAACTTCATCTTCAGCATCAACGGATTGTTCAGCTCTGCAACTATTGCTGTCGTTACGTGACCAGTCACTGAGACATCGCACTCGTATTGACGATCAGCTTCGTCACAAAAATCTAATTCAAAGGAGAAGCCACGAAATAGTTGCATTGAGTCCAGATTTTGACACCTACTATACTTTTTGAAGGTTTCATCATGAATTACATGAACAACACACACCCATCGTTGGTTATGTGAATCTTGTATCCTGTGATTGATTTGTGCTATGTTTCCATCTACACGCTCGCGGTACAATTTATACTCGATTTTAACATTCATCCCTTTTAATCTGTGGATCAACTGAAATATCTGTTTTGTTTCACTGTCCAGAACGTCATGATTATATTCCAATGAAGATACTATCCAAGACGAGAATTCCCACTCGCCTCTCTTCTCAGTGCCTGTTGCGCGGATCAATCGTTGGTAATCATTGTGTGCACTAAGATTTTTCAGAAAGGAACGTAGTCGATGGTCCGTGTCTGTCTCTACACGACCATCGCTAGAAAAGAAGCTTTCAAGCTTATGGGAACTGCTACTGTCAGTTGCTTTTGCATTTGCCATGATAGAAAGATGTAATTCAGAAATTTTAGCCAAATCGTTCAGCGATTGCAGCAAGCGATCCCGAGAGCATTCTTGGCTGACATCTGTTATCTTCTGACTATACTCAACGAAGCGGATTACCAATCCCTCTAAAATATTGCCTTGATATTCTAAATGTGGGTACATGCTAACAATTCTCAAGGTTTGCGACCCATCATCTTTATCGTAACCATCAATCAGCTGATCAAGTCCTTTTACGACTGTATTTGCCGTTCCAATTTCTCGGATATCGTCATAGAATTGAAATAATTTATTGCAAGAGTGCTGGGTTGCGAACATCCAATAGTCATTATGCGGAAGACGGAACTTTTGCGCAAACTTAATGAGCTGGTTGGATGTGTAGAATTGCTGTTTGTTTCTATCAGCAACAGAGAGAACTGTATATATTCACAGGACCAATGGGATAAGAACATTTATTCACACGACGTAAACACGCTGGTGCCAAAGTATATCTAAGACTGAGGTGAAACACTCACGAATCAAATAAGGATGCGTAGGAACATCACCATGGTCCCCTAGAACCGAAGTGACAACTTCAAATGCAAGCGTGATTCTATGTTCTTGGACGAAGTCTCCACATTCATCGTATTTTGATTTGCTATTACAATTCGAATCATTTGGATTCTCGTTCGAACTCGGGTGAAAGCAATCACCCCAAACAAGCGCCATGTGGCGCCGAAGCAAAAATTCTCCAACCAGCGTGAACAAGTTATTTGAATCATTTTTGCTGTAGAATCGACTTCCACCGCTCCTGGCGAACAAAAAAGTAAAGATGATGTAAAACTAGTTAGCTGCTGCGCGAATATTCAACAAAGACACATGTGAGAATCGAAGTAGATACCATAAGAGCAATGATCCGGAATGTTTCAAAGTAACCTCCAAGTAACCTCGTCCTTCTGCTACTCTCGAAAGCATTTCCCTTCTGACATCTTTCTCACTCGATTCGTTCTCGAATTTTGGGTGAAAAATCGCTTCTAGGCGAAGGCGCTTGATTTTCATATTCCGTATTTGAGAAATGTCGTTGTCTTGTCCCGATAACCTTCTCTGCTGTCGCTTGTGCTCATGGAAGCCATCATTCATTTCCGCTCCTGTGTCTTTTTGGCGATCATCGCAAGTGCCTTGGCCCCCGATAGCGTTGCCACCATCGCCAATATGAGCAATCTCGTCTGACGAACGGCTGCGTTTTTTCCGCTCGTTGGGTGCAAGTTGCCCAGATGCGGAATCCGTGGAGGAGGAACGGCTTGAGTTCTTTGGTGAGTCCATTTTGACTTCTGTTCTTTTTGTGGCATGCCGTGAATTCGTTCTGTGTCCTGGTGGGGATTTGTAACGACTCTGTGGATTGTGGATAATCTTGATGGATCTGGTCGGTGTTGTGGGGAAGTCTTATGATCCATCTGAAGCCGGTTTGGCTTGCTTTATGGTATTGTACCATATAGTACTTGCGGATGATGGGTGAACGACGGGAGGAGTGTCTATCTGTATGACATTTCTCCATGATTTGATAGGTACCTATAGAGTTCCTATAGTTGTGAGGCATGAGTGTTCTACTGTAGTGGTATGGTACTTCAATTACGAAAACAAATCGCTAAATTACTAGCAGCTGTTGCAAGCTTTTTTGCAGTTTTTTATTGGGGAAGAATATACTCTGAAAGTATTTCACTATGAGAAAATGTATGGAGTAAAGTGTAAGTAAAATTTGTTTTGTCTAAAGAATTGTTACACAGAATTTTTTTGTAGGCTTCAATATCTTGAAGTACAATTGAATTGATTACCAATAGGAAATTTGTTTAAGTATTGGTTACATTTGGAGAGTACACTGTTCTGGTACTAGTGAAGATTTAATGACATTTTTTCTGATTCACATATCAACCACATGATTCTTGTGCAGTCTAATGATGATGTATTGGGAAAGCTATGTGGGTTTCTGTGATGGAATCTGCATGGCTTTTGTAGTGCTCCTTTTTTCTCTTGAGAATTGAATTGGTGTGGTTTTCGTAGTGATCCTTTCTTCTCTCAAGGATGGAGTCGGCATGGCTTTCATAGTGCTCCTTTCTTCTCTCAAGGTTGGGATTGGTATGGATTTTGTAGTGCGTTACTTCTCTGGAGGATGAAATCTTTATGGCTTTTGTAGTGCTTTGTTCTTCTCTTGAGGATGGAATTGGCATGGCTTTCATGGGGCTCCTTTCTTCTCTCAAGTATAGAATCAGCATGGCTTCATATTGCTCCTTTCTTCTCTCAAGGTTGGGATTGGCAGGTCTTTTGTAGTGCTCGTTTCTTCTCTGGAGGATGGAATCTGTATGGCTTTTGTAGTGCTTCTTTCTTCTCTTGAGGATGGAATTGGCATTGCTTTCGTAGTGCTCCCTTATTCTCTCGAGTATAGAATCGACATGGCTTTCATAGTGCTCTTTTCTTCTCTTGAGGAAAGAATTCGCAGGTCTTTTGTAGTGCTACTTTTTTCTCATGAGGATGGAATCTGTATGGCTTTTGTTGTGCTTGTTTTTACTCTTGAGGATGGAATCAGCATAGCTTTCATAATGCTCTTCTTCTCTCGAGGAGAGAATTGGCAAGGCTTTCATAGTGCTCTTTTTTATGTTGAGGATGGAATTGGCATGGCTTTTGTGATGATCCTTTCTTCTCTCCAGGATAGAATTGGTGTGGTTTTTGTTGTGCTCTTTTCTTCTCTTCAGGATGGAATTGGCATGGCTTTCATAATGCTCTTCAATCTCTTGAACATATAACATATAATCAACATGGGTTTCAAATGGTCTTTTCTTTTTGGCAAAGAAATCCCTTCCTTTCTGCAAAGTAAATTTTTTTCACTAATTTTTGACCTAACGGTCTAGGCGTAGAGGCTAAAAACATAATTGAAAGTTGATGAAGGGATGAAAACTGAAATATTATGTTATCTTCTACTTTTTCTGTTGATCAATCAGCATGACCACACCACAGCTCACTCAGACACATGTGAGTGTGGACCAATCTTGTGAGGAAGCTTCTCTCAGAGCCAATCTTGTCAGAACGGCTTCTCTAGTAAAATTCATCTAGTCTAGCTATGTATGTTCCATAATGTACTTAGGCCCCTTTCTGGTACCTAATGTGTACTTCCTCCTGTAAACAAAAAAGGGCTATAGCATGGGTACAAAACTCTTCCCCTCCATGGCAAGGCTTGCTCTGCCATGAATCGAACAAAGTATGGCATTGTCTTTTAAAACTCCACCTTTTTTTCCTCGAGATGAAGAGGTGGAGAAAGTAGACATGAGGAAAACTCAAAAAACCTCTGTTATAATTACTTAATGAAAGTGTGCTTCAGTGGGGTATGTGGAATTTATGACAATATCGCAGAGTCTCTGCGATTGCAGGGCAACTATTAGCATGTTTGGATCCCAGAACGTGATACCGCCATAAGATTACTATTGTTGGCAGCACAGACAATAGTGTTGAATTGGAAGGACAGTCTGTTCCTACTTCCAACTTTAGTTGGTTGCACGTCTTTTTCAGAACATATTGACTCATTGTCCCCAGATCCTATGTCACTCATACATGGATTTTAAAATGGGCATGATGTGGTCTACTACTCAAGAAGTCACAATGGCATGATATGACCTTTCAAGGTCCAAGTTGCAGGCGCCTACTACTACGTGGTGGCTTGAACAGAGAATATTACCAAGTCAAGGAAGAAACTCCAAGACCGTGGATAATTATGTGGCATGCATCACAGCGGCCAGGGTTGTTCATCACAGTTTTAAGGGAGAATTTGTGGAGGAAGATTTGTGCATGGTTGGCTTAGCACACTATTGCCTGAATTGTACTCGCAATTAGCTTTGGCAACTTGTTTTTGGAACAAGATTTATTTAGTGAATATCAACACATCTCATGTATTGAAATATAGAAATTTAAAATTGAGTGATAGTCATCAACGCATTGTCAAAATTGACACATAGACTTGATGGTCTAGGAGGTGTCCTGTGTCATCCTGATCAACACGATGCTATAGTTTCTTCCCTCCGCAATCTGGACAATTTGGCAAAGGAGTAGCAAAGAATATTCACAAGAACAGCAGAGTCCCATCGGGAGTTATGCATACTCGTTGTGCTGGGCAGGCATAATGGATAGTCAACTATGCATTTCTCATGCATAGTGCTGGCGCAAGAAAGCAAAATTTATTAGTGCTTGTTTTGTTGCTGCTGTTGTTGCACGCAAGTTTCAAGCACCATGCTTTCTTCTCCTCTATAATTGAAGCCGGTAGGCTGAGGATTAAGCAAAGGGATGTACCGTGTGATCACAGCAGTAGAAGTGATGTATTTGGCATTTCTTGTCAAGAATATGCTGTTGATTTAGTACTCCGAGGGTCATCATGAGTAAGAGAAGGTGCAGACACAATTGTGTGTGAGCAGGAGGCAAACGACTTTTTAAAGGGTATCACAACCATCGGTTGATGATAACAAAAAGTACAACATAACAAGTTGCTAGTGTAGAGATATAGAGTTTAGCTAGCAAGCTTACAATTCCACTTAGGAGATTGTTAACTGTTTGTTCCTTTTGACAAAGGTCATTTGGCACGCAAAATTTTTGCGCCATGGGCCAAAAAGGCACAAGAATGTTAACCTGTGGTGGGGTTGTAGGGGCGGATGAGCCTCTGCAAGTGGGAAAAGAGCTCGTGTGGCCTCATTGACAGCAGCAAGCGGGGCTCGAGGCAGCGTCCCGAAGCTCTGAGGGATTTCACTATTTTCACAATTGATTTTCATCAATTTTTTGTCTATTTTCCAACTCAGGAAAACGAGCATGGTAGGTACATTTTGTGGTCAATTGTTCCAATCAGGCACAAGAATAGATTAAAAAATAATTGAGGCACAAGGTCAATTGTGTCAGACTGTGCATTTTTGTTTAATTAGCATAAACAAATACTTAATTTATATTTGCATGGCGACCATTGGCCGGTGTAAAGCACCAACATTGTTGCCAATATGGTGATGGGGTTGGTTGACAAGTTTCTTAAACTCTGCAACATCTGGAAAAACAACAAGCAAGCATCCTGCTCTGCCATTGTGTACCCCAGGACAACATTGCTTTCCATATTAGGAAGCACATAAAAAGGTTGATTGTTAAGTTGAGTTCCAACTCAACAACATGCCAATGCAGGTCATCAGTGAGATAGGTGCATTCTTTTTGTGGCATCCAACAAATATCTTTGCAGAGGAGGTTAGCACATAACTTTGCCACAACCAATTCTTGCCATCAACAAGTCACAATAGGTTGATTGTCGAGTTCTTTTTCAAAGCTCAATTTTTGTGTTAGAAAAAGTCATCGGTGCACATCGTGACTGTTGACTTTGCACTGGTCATTGTCAAAATGATTGAACGGCATTTCTGGTGGTTGATCTTGTGACTCACGCAGTCCATTGTGATTGCATTCACAAGTTGTGGCATGCATCACGATTGCTCTTGGCGAATCTCGGGCTGTTTGTTTTGCTCGCTTTGGCAAGTTCGCAAGCATTTATTACTGTCGCAAAGACATCAAGGTTGTTGTTGTGAGCTCACAACATTGTTGTGCTTGCAGTTGCAAGTTCACAGAATACCTCGTGATTGCCTCTCGCAGATTGCGGACTTCATCACGATCACTTGCGCGACTCATGGGGACACGTTGCGATTGCTCATCGCATCGTTGAATCATCACAATCACCTTTTGCGAGTCGCGGTACCATTGCAATCACTCTCAGCAAATCACAGCTTCATCGCAATTGCCTTTTGCAAATTGTGGTACCATTGCGATTGCTCTTGGCGAATTGCAGCTTCATCCCAATCACCTTTCGCGATGCGCAGTATCATTGCAATCGGTCACGGTGATTGGCCGCTTCATCACAATTGCCTTTTGCGAGTTGCGGTACCATTGCAATCACTCTCGGTGAATCACAGCTTCATTGCAATCGCCTTTTGCAATGTGCAGTATCATCACGATTGCTCTCAGCAAATTGCGGCTTCATCACAATAGCCTTTTGCAAGTTGCGGTACCATCGCGATTGCTCTCGGTGAATTGCTGCTCCATTGCAATCGCCTTTTGTGAGTTGCTGTACCATCGCGATCGCTCTTGGCAAATCGCAGCTTCATTGCGATTGCCTTTGATGAGTTGTGGTACCATCGCAATTGCTCACGGCAAATTGCGGCTTCATTGCAATTGTCTATTATGAGTTGTGGTACCATCGCCTTCGCTCTTGGCAAATCGCAGCATCCACGTGATTGCTCATGCAAATTGCCGGGACTTGAGGGTTGTCTTGAGGGTTGTCTCAAGGATCGTCTCAAGGGTTTTCTTGAGGGTTGTCTCAAGGGAAAAGTGGAAGAGACGTCTTCAAAGACAGCAGGAGGTGACCGTCTTTACAGTAAATCATTATAGTTACCTAACGGTCTAGGCGTAGATGGCTAAAAACATAATTGAAAGTTGATGAAGGGATGAAAACTGAAATATTATGTTA
>JALLPD010002481.1:0-10130 GCA_036940065.1 Cyclotella cf. meneghiniana
GATGGGGACATTAAAAACTGGGGTAGTTGGAGGTAGATAACTATTGTTAGTGAAAAAAATCCATTACATTATCTGAGGTAGGTACATAGGTGCATCTTTATGTCAGTGATGGCTGTGTTCTCTTGCAGCCATCATGGATCTACACTGCAACGGTGCCAGAACGGGACACATTAGTAAGCCCAATAGAGGCACCAGTGCCTCTATGGGGCTAGTGCCGAGATGGGTTTTCAGGTGGTGTAAGGGTCATTTTGCCAGTGCTGGCACTGGGCGCCTGGTGCTGTCACAGGGCGCCCAGTGCCAGCACCCAAGATTTCACACAACCCAGTGTCCGCACTGGGCGCTATTTTTTTGCCCAGTACAGACACGGGGAAAATTTTGCCCTGTGTCTCTACTGGGACTTTTTTTGTCCCAGTGTTGGCACTGGGACGGTGCCATCACGAGGGCTAACATATACAAAGGGAACTTGGGACGTGGTCGCTAAATTGGCGAGGAATTAAATCTGATGCTGAAACCTTGTATTGAAAGAAGCTGAGGGAAAAATTGTAAGATAGAATAAATTCCTAATTAAGCAGTAAGTAAGAATTTTGTGTTTATTTCGAAAAAGGATAGTATTAATAATTTTTTTATTTACACATTTGATCGGTCTTGTTTCAAATTTGACCTGAACGGATGAGTTTCACATCAATGGACATCGTGTAAGAAAGGTGACATCTTTTGAACGGAGGCCAGTTTTGCCAAATGGCATCGGTTAAATGAGAAAATTGGTGACTTTTCTGAAACGGACTACTTCTTCAAAGATGTCTTTTTTTTGAAAAAGTCATCCTTTCATGTGTAATTAGTGCATTTAGGTGGACTTTTGTGTGAATTTCTTACTTTTAAAAAGACGTCTGTTTTCATCAAAGTCATCGAAAACAGGTAGGAATATATATGAATTCTTCGTTAAGATTCGAACGACGTTTTTTGATACCATTTAGTGCTAAAAATGACGTCTTTTGAGAAAACAGACATCATTTAAAAAGCCTTTCATTTTCTGGCAGACATCTTTTTTTCTTGAAAGATATCCAATTAAGCTGCCTTTCATCAATTTTGAGCAACATGCCGGGCGGGCATGCACGCGATCCAAATGAAAGAATGAATTTTCTTCAACGGGCATCTTTTGAGAAGTCCCCTCTTTGTTCTTGCGAAGCCCTGCGTTTTTGAAAAAGAGGTTTTATTGCAATCTTCCCCTTTTTAACCAAATCCTATTTATTTATGAAGAATTTAAACCTATGATGATAACTAGAAGTAGTCCTAAATAGCTCTATATCCCTCAGCTTCAAAGTCACTATCACTTCAAGTTTCTAATGGTGTGATGGGATCCATCAACTACGGCCAGAAAAAAGTTATGTGAAAAAATGTGACCCATTGAATTCAATGGAATCCATTGAATTCAATGCTAGAGGAAGACCAACCGTACTGTTTTTGGTTACTGATTACTCTAAATTGGGACAGTAACCAAAAACAGTAATTTGCAACCTAGTCATAATCCCCACATCACCCTAGAAGCAAATAAAGGTGAACAAAGATATTATTTCACATTGCCATGTTCCAAAAACACAAAATGTAACAGAATCAAAACACTGACCACTCCAGTATGTTTTGTTTTCTGGTATGCCTGATCCAGATTGCAGGTCGTTTTGATAATGAATTTCATCAACCCTTTCTGCCTCTTCATCACTCATCTCAGATTTGCATCTTTTCTGCTTACAGCTAGATGTAGAGCCATTTTGCTGCCTTCTTTCAGAATCGACATTAGGAGAATTAAAAATGATATGTTATGCATCAAAATGTATTATGAAAGGGAAGAAATCAACAATGTTTCATACATAACATAATTACGTAAATGTACATTGTTTGTCATAACCCCCCATCACCCTAGAAGCAAATAATAGTGAACAAGATATTTATTAAAATTGTCATGTTTCAAAATCAACAAAATGTTAACAAAAATGAAGATACTTGCCACTCCAATATTTGTTGGTTTCTGGCATGCTTGATACAAATTGCACCTAGTTTTGATAATGAATTCATTAACTGACTTTGCCTTTTCATCACTCATCTCAGAGTTGCATCTTTTCTGTTTACAGCAAGATGTAGAGCCATGTGCTGCCTTTTTATTAGAATCTACATTGGAAGAATGGGAAGAACTGTCCTCTGAATCACTGGGTAACTGTGTTGGTAATACCAAAGGCTCAATAATGACTTCATTGCAATCACTTGTCCAAGCATGCAAGTTGAGGAATCCCCCACAAGTGTGTTTGTTTGACAGTATTGGCATTTATGGAACATGGTTTTCTATGAGAAGTCACATATGGGTTCCGAATCTCATAGTGTTGAGGCGGAGGTAATCCGGGGGTGTGGCCTGGTGGCAGCAGCATTGATGCGGTAGTGTGGCCTGGTGGCAGCGGAGTCAAAAACATAATCTCATTGCATGTGGTGTGAATGCCTGTTCTGTTTGGACCTCTACGGACGGGGATGTAAGATAAACACAGGATAAACAAACAAAGTTGAGAACACTTCATTCATTGAAATTGATTGTATAGAAAAAACAAGCAAATCTCACTGTGTTGTTTTGGAGGGAATCATGGTCTGTAGGTTAGGTCAGATTGAATGGAAAATGAAGTTGGGTGGGTGATGGTACAAAGCTTGAAATCAACATTTTCACATCAAAGAGAAACGGGAAAAATGGGAGAATTCAAGAAAATGCCGGTATATATGTGCCAACAAATTCTTGGCTGATATGTATTTCCTAATGCACATATAACAAACAAAATGATAAATACAAGAATTAGGTGCATCAGCATTTCCTTGCATGTCTCATAGCACTTTCAAAATAACAGAAGAAAATAAAAAATAACTGTTATATATGTAAACTAACTTTTCTTAACTGGACATGAATACAAGACAAAATGAAGATGTTCAATCAATAACACCTAACAAACAATGCATGGTGCTAAGAAAAAACAGAAGAAAATGAACTAATTATGATGTATATACACTAATAAATGGTAGACAGAAAAGACATCACGTAAGCATAACATTTGAAACACTAAACGGAAAACACACTGAAAATGAGTCTCAGAGTTACAAAAAGTTGTGCTTGTAAGTTTTAGCTAGATACCTCAACTCATCTGTAAGTTTAAAAAAC
Organism: Cyclotella cf. meneghiniana; assembly: GCA_036940065.1. Lineage (NCBI taxonomy): Eukaryota > Bacillariophyta > Thalassiosirophyceae > Thalassiosirales > Thalassiosiraceae > Cyclotella > Cyclotella cf. meneghiniana. Next base: position 3,188 of record JALLPD010002481.1, read on the forward strand.
ATGAGTTGAGCATATAAACTTTTCCACAAGTTCAAAAGTTTGTGGCAGACATTTAAAGTTTGCCTTTAGTTCAAAAAGCATAAGTTGGCCATTTCAATTTTTTCTCAAGTTCAAACTGCTTGAGTTGGGTAGTTCAAATTTTCTGCAAGTTCAAAAGGCTTAATTTGGACATTTGGGAACTGAGTTAGAGAATAGTTGGGAAGTTAAGAGTCATATCCAGAACTGGAATAGTTGTGCCATGAACCTCCAATAATAATGCATGTGTTCTGGAAGTATATAATAGCAGTTCAAGGTTTTTGTTTACAGAAACAATTAGGGTTAGGGTTTAGCTCATAAATTGGTACTAGTATATATGTGTGTTTGCACAGGTATATCCAATTCCCCAACAGATTCCTGAAATTAAGAATATAATCTGCATTTGTGTGATTCTGGGATTGTACAAATTTTCTTCAATTGTACAAATTATCCGCAAATCAATGCAATATCTTCCAATCCTAAAAGTCTTGTAGATTCTATGTTGAAATAGTAGACAAACTCAACTTGTGCTATCATGCTAATAATCTGCAATTAATTATCTGCAATTTTTTAAATAATCCTTAAATTCTCAAAACGTCCTCTAATGTATAAACAACTTATTGTGTAAAATGCTGATGTTATCACAACTCAGCAAAAGAGCATACTGAATCAAAGGCAAAACCAAGGAATCCATGAACCTTGTGTTTGCCTATCAAAACAAAGAGAACTCCATCTATCCACTCACAACCAGAGAGGTAGCGGAGGCACAGCAGCAGGACAGCAACCCAAAGAACCATGTTGATAAGGAAAGTTTTCCACCCAACTGGTCAAAAATAGTCAAGTACTCTGTAAAGATGGCAAAATGGTTGTTCTAAAGAGCCTACAACACCATGCAGTAGTTTTTTTCTACCACTACCTACATCACTCTGGGACCAAGCGTGTCAAAAAACTCTCTGTCTATTGATGTATTGGAAAAGGCTCAGAATGGCAGTCCAATCACATGTCTTACAGTGTCCCAGTTGCCAGGTGAACAAGAACCAACAACACAAATGCAGGAAACTACCAACATAACTTGCAATCACCAACCCTTGGGAGACATTATGTGTGGACCTCATAGGGTTGTACATCCTCAAGAGCAAGGGAAAGAAACAGATTGACTTTATGTGCATCACAATAATTGAGTTTGAAATTGCAGAGTTGCTGGTATCACAGCTACCTGAGCTTGATATTCCCAGGGGCACAAAGGGGCAAAGAGGCAATGGGGCAAAGACACACATATTCAATTCAAACAATACTACTTTGACAAGTTGTCAGCTATTGCAGGCAGTATAATGAATAAGGCTTGACTTAGCCATTACCCACAAAGTCAATACATTATCTACAACACCAGAAGTGTGTTCAAACATCACTTTGAGACTTGCTGTTATTCATGTGGTCTGAAGTGTAAGCCAATAACCCACAAGCAAACATAATACTTGAGAAATTGCATCAAGCAATCATGGCAATACTCCACACAGCCAACATAGAAATGGACAATACAGTTGACAAGAGTGACAGCAATCCTAACTCTGACATACCCAAGGATACTACGGGCCTGAAACAGTCAATCTGGCCAGGAATCAAACCTGGGACCTACAAAAAGATCATGCTGTGAGGTCAGGGGTTTAAACTCTGCACCTACAAAACACCATGCATGTGAGAGACTTGAAAACAGGCATGGAATACTCGAGGAACTTCCACATGGAATGTGTCTGCTGGATGGTGGACAATGGCCAGACCAACAGACAACGGCCAGACTGACCAAAAACGGATGATGGACAGACCATTTGAAACATGATGAATCAGTCCAGGAAGATGTTCCCTGCGGAGCAAATCTTTTTTTGTAACACATTAAGTGCCAAATTTGTGTAGAATTCTACACACCACCTCATCCTAATGTAGGACACCAGTAGAAACATAATACAAAAATATTCATCATGCACACTTACATGATGAATGCATGTTGTTTGTGATTTGTCACCAATTGATTGTTATTGCCTCTTAACCTCATAAAAACAATTTGGCAATAACCTGCACAACCATGCAGCACCAGTCATGATGACACTAGCAATCCTTGTGACAAAATTGATGACCTTTAAGGATGCTTTGATAAATTAGGTATTGTATTAGTTGATGACAAAGATGACCAGGTTTTAGAAAAGGATCACCAATGAGCCTATATAATAATATGGAAAATAAGGTGTCATTACCAAATTGACTACCTCTGACAACACTGTGATGACCCATAGGACAGCCAGAATACAACCATCATGATCCTGATGACAAGGGGTGACCACCTCTTATGATCTTTGTGATGAACTGGTGACAACCCTAAAAATTTATTGCATCTGATGACTCCAGCATGCAACTTTTATTGCCAAAGTGGAGAGTCATCCTATGTTGTATGAAAGATCAAATGCTTGAGTTTTGGCATGTCATGTTTTTAGATTCAATTGCATGAATTACCATGTAAATGCAAAGATGAAAACCATTCAGTGTGAAGTGATTAGAAAGATTCAATAAAATACAAGAAAAATTCTGAGGTATAATTTAGAGACCTTTCAAATACCTGAGGCAATGAGTGAGAGTCAAGAAAAATATCTCTTTTTGAAAGCCACATTCCAAATCAAAAATATTGAAAGACAGAACAAGAAGCAGTTACATCCAGGAAATGTGACTCTATGAGAAATCTGTAAATATCAAAAACTGATATTTTAATTTAAAATGTAGGTCAATTCTTCAACAAGAATCACAAACATTTACAGATAATATCTCAGTTATTATTTATTCAGTTATAAGCTCTGTTTCAGCTGTAAGGCTCATGTGCATCATAGTACGGGAAATAGTTCAATTGTTAAAAATTAAGCTTTTATGGCTAGGTCATGGAAAGGTAGAATTTTTGGATTAATGTAAATTGCAAATTAACAATAGCTTACTTGCTCTATTACTTGTTTATGGTATCTACTACCTTATTATTACTCTGTCAAATTTAGGGAATACCTCTATTTTTAGAGGAGGAAACACTCAGGTGTATTTCTTTGAATGGATAAATTTGTAAACAATCTCTGTTAGAAAAGAATGTACCCAAAACATGTCTGTGAGTTCTGTAGCCACAAATAATAAAAGATGTCCTATTTGGATTACTTTTCTCTCAAAAGACAGCTTTTTCATGAACGGACAACTTTTGAAAAGGAGTCTTTTCTAAGTAAAGTTGTCCTTTGAGATGAAAGTTGTCCAAGGAAGACTAGGTACCAGTTATTAATTATATTGATACATATTTTTATAATTTAGGTGCCAGGGTACACTGTCATAGTGTATAAATTGGTGAACACGGAAATCATTGAGAATGTCTCATTTTGCAAAATTAACCTATTTTCTGAACATTTTGTGTTTCATGCGTTTAAACTTTTTTCTCCACGTAAGTTCCATATAAGTAGATTCTCCATTGCTGGACCAACACACCCATATGCTGGGCTTCTGGACCCTGCTGTGGTTCAAAAGTTATGGCTGATTGTCATGTTTCTCACCATGCATCACCACACATCACCTTGTTTTTTTAGGTTGGGCAAGAGGGTACAGAAACTCTTAGCTGTGAAATAATTTGGCAGGAACAAGAGTGGGCATAGTAAAAAGGATAGTAATATGGTTCTATCTATGGTCTCTATTTTTCATTCTCTTTTTTTATTTTTTATTCATTCCTCACCAAAACTCAGTGAGATTGTCACACATTGCCAAAATTGAGGACATTTTGTGTGACTATATCATCAATTTATACAGTACTCTCTATGGAATGGACACAGTCTATACCTGCTGCTTATGAAGTGCTCATCACACACACATTTTGCATCCATCTTTTTGGATATTATATCAGGTAACCCACAATTTGTCATTTTATCCTGATTAGGGTACCATCAGCTCATTTAAGCCTATCAGAACACTATACCAATTCTGGTATAGAAACTCATGTGTATACCAGCTCTGGTTTAGTCATAAGAATTTTTCCAAAACACACATACTTCCAGACAGTTCTGGAGGTTGCTGACATCACCATTGGATTCCTCTTTAAAAACTAATCCTAGAGATGAATCACCACCCCACTAGTCAATTGAATGTAGTAAGCATCCGACCTTGTCAAAAATTACTACACATAGTGTGTAGACACTGGTAAATTTTCTACGGATACAAAATGTGACGTGACAGAAGAAACTTGTTTGGAAATTCTGATGGATGGTTGATGTACGGTAGATCCAAGAACACAGGGTGCCAGGAAATTTTTTGGTACTTAAACATACAGTTTTATGAGTATTAAAGGCTGTGATTAATCCAGTTGCCATATTGCTAAATGATTGTTATGCCAGTACTGGTATGTAAAACGTCCTGAAAAAACCATCTCTGATTAGCATTGAAAACCCTAGGAATGATTGCAATTTAAGGGTAATAATTATTCGGTCACATTTCAGCTATCAAATTGTTTGTTCACATTTCAGCTATTGAATGATGCCCTTGGCACTATGCCTCTTCAATGAAATCCCGAAGATATCTGGGTAGTCAATTCGTGAGTTTTTTTTTTTTTTTTTTACAGGTTGTTGGTCAAACAAGTCTTTGCCCACTAAATAGGAACAGGAAAAAATAGTGCTGATACTCTCATCCTTTTTTGATGATGGCATTGAAAGCAAATTGTGGTGGTATAGGTGCTGTTGGCAAAGCTCCCGCTTGTTTCTTCCACCCCACTGAGCCCATCCATATGGTTTCATGATCATGTGACCGTGTTCTGAAGAGGCACAGAGAGAAGGAAATTGATGTTTATGTCATTAACATCCCTGGCTTTGATTTGATCTTCTGTGTGCCTAGGAAACTGCACCCCTTTTGCAATGAGTTTCATACCATTGCAGATGTTGACAATGGTGTGGCACTTAACTGGCAGTGCAAGCTTTGGGAGGATAAGGATAGGCCTCCACAACATGGACTGAAGAAATGGGATGAGATTGGGAAGACTGTTGGGCTGATGCTCCACGTGATGGAACCAATTCACCAAATGGGAAAGAAGGTTACAATAGACTCTGGATTTGTGTCTCACAGGGAATTGTGGAAATGAACAAGAGGGACATGTATGGTCAGGGGCTGATAAAAAGCATGGAGCGAATTGGCCAAAGTCTGTACCCAGCAACGAAATTGATGACTGTTTCAGTGGGAAGGCAATCAGGATGACTGAAACAATCAAACAGGCTTTAGATGAGGTTGATTTTTTGTTCATGGTCATAAGGAGGAGAAGTACATGACATCATGTTGAATCATGGAACTATCAATGAAGTTTCGACCCAGAAGACTTTTAGGATCCTTGGCAGACAACAGATCACCTTTTGGTATCCTGAGCCCATTTCTGGTCACAACCATGCAAAACATTTGGTTGATGACCATAACAGCCGCAGACATGATCCAATAGATTTGGCTGAGGCTTTGTAAACCAAATGTTGGCTAAATCAACAATATTCATTCTTCTTGGTGCTGTGAAAGGTGAGTTCCAATGCTTGTTGCACATGGGCCCAAGACCTTCCTCCAGAGGCTTGGTTGGAGTTTAGGAGGAAGTAGGAATGGCATTGATAAAAAATAGTCTTGATGATGATGGGAACAATAAGACAGTGGTTGAGGCTCCAATATTGTGGTCTTTTACTCGCCAATTCTTAACTGATCACAGTTTGTAGACCATCCACTGTATGCAAATAGGTGGCTTGTGACTTGCGGTCATGAAGGGGCCAAACCGTCTATAGACATAGAGAACTAATAAAAGATGATAATTGAAAAAATATGTTATTTTCTACTTGTTCTAGTTTTGGTCAGGAGCAGGAGCCATGGACATGAGGTCAAACTCTACAGCTCTCTCAAAGATGTACTCTCACCTTGGATGGAGGTTAAATCATGCACCAGCAAGATTATTGGTTGAGGCCGGTGCTATCTGTACATAGTATACATCATGTGAACGTAAGTCCATACCGGTGCAATTCTTCTAGGCCAATTTATGGTGAATATTTACTTCCTCCTTCTCACACAAAATTGTCATATGCATGGGCAGGACACTCTTCTCTTCTATGGGAAGCATCGCTCTGCCTTAAATGAACAAAAAAAACTGATGTCAAAACAACTCCGCCTTTATTTTTCTCAACAAAGAGGTGGAGAAAGATGGCATAAGGTAAAAGACTCAATAATCCTTGATACAATTCATCCTTATGAATACTGTCTTCACTTGGGTACTTGGAAAGGCTTAACACTATAACAGCTCACTGTGTATGCAATATATGTGGTTGGTGCCTCATTTAAACTAACAATAAGGTTACCATTTCATTAAATATGATCAAAGAACTTGTTGTCCCTAGAGCATAGTCATCTGACTTAGTATCCTGAGTTGGAAGGAGTAAATAATCATTTCATGACATTCATCAAGTGCAAATGCCTGCAGATCTGCTTTTATTGGCACAAATGAAAAGGTACTAGAGCCAGGGCAATCAACCAAGGTTTAGGTGAAATATAGTTTGCATGACATGCATCACAGTGGCCAGTGCTTAGTGGTATGCTTTGCAGCAACCAGAAATTCTTCACTTACAGTCTAAGGAGAATTATTGGTGGAGGATTGTGTTTTGTTGCACATGATACATTTTTGTGCAGTGTGCATTGCTTATTGATCAAGCATTCTAATATAAAAATCTTCTAATTAGTCATTATCTGCCTTGTCCTTTATCAGAATCAAGTTCTATGGGCGTCAATGCATGTCCATGTACACTATTGTCTGATTGTCTTGACTGTGTCTTGACCATATCTCAACCATCTCTTGGCCATGTCTTGACATGAGCCAAGGATGCTCTCTGGGACCTCCAGCCAGTGGTGGACCCATCAA
>JALLPD010002482.1:0-10124 GCA_036940065.1 Cyclotella cf. meneghiniana
AGAGCAGGAAAGCTTCTCTGTCAAAAGTTAGGCCGCCTGAGGTTTCATACCAAGTTAGGTAGAAACTTACACAGCAGCCTACTAAGTCAATTGTGTGAACATACCTAAACTGTGTAGAATCCTTCACAGCTTTGTTTTTCCACAATGAAGCACATTTACTTCATCATGGTTTTTCTCTTCATTTTTACCATTAATTTGAACTCATGATTTCCTTCCGCCACTGAAGTACCTATTCACATAGCAACCAGTACTAAGTTTATTCTTAACAATGAACTGCTCAGGTCAGATTAACAAAAGAAACTGAATAACTATTAGTTAATATGTAAATTAAAATAATAAATTGATAGATTTGGTGGATTGTTGCATCTGCCAAGAAACAGCACCGGACGAACTCACAGCTTTCCAGACAGCCACTCCCATGCTTCCCAGCCACTGCAGACTGCTGCCAAAGCAACTATCTTTCAGCGGCCGCATCAGGAAATACTGTCCAAGGAATTTCCCCCCTCCCAAATCCCAAACCTTCCATTGGAAATGAATGCAGCGATGCAGTTTTGGGAGGTGACATTTGCTCGGATGGTGCATCATAAAAGAGGGTGATGAGTGGGCTGGAGGATACAAAGCCTCCTACCACCAAAATGAACTGGCGGAACAAAATGGGACATAACAAAAATTATAGAAGTATGGTAGTATCTATGATTATTTTTTTACGTTTTCATTTCACATGCTTTTGTGTTGCCCAAAGTATGATGGGATGACTACATTTTACAGAATTTCAGAACATTTCATGTGGCCATCTCACCAAGTTTTATGGTATGTGGTCATACAAATCAAATGATAAAAATATCTAAGATATTAACTGTAAAAGTTCACATTGTAATAATAATACTAACTCAACAAAGTACTAAAACAAGGTCATGCTTCACTACTGTGAAATATGTCTTTGAGCATTTTGCCAACCTAAAATGTAACTGCATCGAGGAGGGTTGCAATTCCATAATTCAGGAGGATAAAATCAATACTCACTGAATGCAAAATTTAAGCAAAAACAATCACAATGTGTCCCGTCATCTCCACCAAAAGCATAGTAAAAGATCTGCTTGATTACTCTCTGTTGTTTGTAGAAGATAAAAGATTGGCATTTCCTAATCCTAAGCCTTACTGTACATTATCAATCTCTGTTTCCAGGCTCAATACGAGGCAGAGATAAACATGGGTGGGAGGAGGGAGAGTAATAAAAAAATGTGCTTTTTAAAGATACTGTGAAACATAAGGAGGAGGAGGAATTTCACCTTTTGAATTTGTATACTGATTAATGCTGCATTATAGCATGGATGGAAGTGTTTTAATTTAATTTTGAAAATTAAAGAATAGTGTAGTGTGAACAATCTTGCAAAAATCTTGTCTTGAAATCATGGAACTTGGTTTTTTTTGTTGATTGCATTGGGACTTTGGCAGAGGCATTTCAAGAGTGAGTCTGGTGGCTAAGATATCAATGATTGCATGGATAAGAGGGGTATAGTTAAATTTAAATAGTAAAATGGGTTGAAAAATTGGAAGAATGAGGCATCTTGCCTTGTGATTGCAAACACTGATCTATACTGTTGATTGCGTTGCTTTATTTGTGGCGGCATCTCCAGATTCATGGAGGACAGAGTTATCCATGATGACATGGATGGAAGGGTAAAAATTTCATTGAAGCAATGGTTTCTGGTAAAAAAAGCAAAAGATGGAAGGCTGAGAAATTCTCATCATACTTTCACGGGGAGTAATTAAAGCTTCTGTTTGCTTGATACATTAGTAGTGTCATCTCCATATTCAGTATAGGGGCCAAGATATTCCTGGTAATATCAATGGGACTAATAAATTGATTTGAAAAAACTCATCAGTGTGCCAAGAAACAGGGGGAATCTCACCATGTGCACATGGAAACTATAATGCTATTGTTATTGTCCATAGTGATATTAATCTAGATGGTGTCCCGTCACCCTCTGATCAGGTCAGCCACTGACATGCAAACTTATCAGGAAAATGTCAGGAACATTGAGCCAACATGTCTTCAAAATCTTTCAGCCAGATCATTCCAGATGACATGACATGTAGTGTTGGAATGAAATATACCAACATGTTGGCTGATTCTTTTGGAAATATAGAAAAAATAGCTGAAAAACACATCATATCAGCATACTTTGGTGCAAAAACATCACAAAAAGAATGTCATGTATGTTTATATAAGCATAAATACCCTCAATCTAAAAATATGCCGCTAGCTCCATCATAGTAATGGCAGAGCGACACATCAGAGCTGATGTCAGCTGACACTTGGCCAGCCATGCATCCAGTCATGATGTGGGCAACATGGTGACATCCTCTGATTTTCAGCCAAAATTGTTTGCATTGTGGCAACACATGGCAACCTGTCGCTGACATTTCCAACTAAGCTGATCAGGATGGATCAGACTAGCCCAGATTCATTTCTGCAAGTTACCTAAGCAGCAGCAGCACCTAGCCCTGTAAACTTCATGAGTTTACCAATGGTTGGGAGAGGTATGTGTTTTGGATCTTGCACACACAGATCCTCAACTCACTCCTATGAATTGAAGCCAGCAAATACTGGATGACTCCAGGCTACATCAGCACAGTGAGACCAGAATCCATGCTCCTAATTTGAGCACAAAGCAATAAAATTCATTCATTTCCACTGGCTTTGTGAAACGATCTGTCAGCATTTCCTCTGTAGGACAATAACAAATGTCAAGTTCCCCAGATTTCACAAGATATGTCATGAAGAAGTAATGAATGTTGATATGACACATTTGCTGACTCTGAACTCTTTACCATTCTTCTACAAGGAGCACATTGGTTATCTTGATTAACAACTCTACAGTTCACCTGATATCCTAGCAACTCAATGAAATAATTGACCAACAATCTTTCCAGATGAATCATTGACTGCAACAAGTTCACTCTCAGTAGAACTCTTGGTATTAAGCCTTTGTTCATGTGATATTCCAAGAAGGATCCCTACCGGAAGGTCATCCCAGCACCAGCGTGTGATGTACAATCTTCATTCAGTGCAGCTTCATGAACATACCATTACACAGACCTCAACTTCAAATTTGAAGATTCAATACAAAGGATAAGGTATGGGGTACCACAGATATACTTGAAAAGATGTTTCAACTTTTCTCTGTCATCCTCATCAGGATTCTTGGCTTGAGTGCATAAGGATACATTTTATGTTCTTGTGCTTTGACATTACCATAAAGTGAGAAACAACGCTTGTGCAACAGCATTATGAAGGCTTGAGCCCTTCGCTTGTCCAATAATTGAGTTTTGGGATCACCATCTGACTAAATCTCAACTACTTCTCAGTTGCATGAGTGCATGCATTTGAAGTAATCACTTTAGACAACTCAGAGATTATCTTTTTAAGGTTATTCACCATGCTAATTCTCAGTTGTTTTGTCTATGAGATATCCAAATCCATACCCATGTAGTCATGATAATAACTACATGAAACCCAGACATTCCCATATATTCTCTTGAACTTTTTAATCACCTCACCAACAGTCCCACTGTCTTCATGTAAAATCTTCAGCTCATGAAATGACCATGTAATATCAATTGCTTACCATGCACCATCTTAATCTTAGTAGCAACACACAAAGCATATGGATTAACAACAAACCCACAACATTTCCACTCTGACACCATTTAGAGTGAAACAGCAATGCAGCATTAAGAGTGCCATACAATGCTTTTTTGAGAGTCATTTACAGAATTACCTTTCCATCCTTGCAATAGATGATATATTTCTGATAAATCTCTGGAGCTACTGCTGCCATCAACTCTGCCAACTCCCCGTGTAATACCACTACTACTAAATCATCCATATCCACATGTAAAAATGTACCTGACAAGACTATTATTACAACATTCTGTTCTTCTTTTGTATCTATGGCTGATGTTATCAATACTGACTCAATCATGGTGGGAGATGCAGTATCCCCCCAGCTCATAGCCTCTCTCCATGGTCTACCATCAGCAGCATTCTGACTTTAACTTTCCCACTCCATATCTCTTTAAACAAGTAAGAGATGCAATTAACTTCCGGTGCTGTTTGTGGGCAAGTCCTTAAACAGGTGTGAATGTTTTCCGCATATTGATCTGAGACAATTCCGCTTTGTTCTGCTTGGAGTGACTCAACCTCCTGCTCTCCAGATGCTGTTGTCTTTGCAAGTTCCATCATATCTTCCAACATTACCAAACAGGTTTTTTGTTGTGTCTTTATTTATGGTCAGTTTTCCAATCGATTTCTCACCACATTCTTGCTCTGGTTTAGACTTGGGTTGGTGAGGTGACACAATTATGATATGGTATAGCCATTTCAATCAGTATTTCCTTGTTGTGTGTGTTTTGGGGGGGGGGGGTGCACTGGTTTTTTGTATCTAGCTTTACTCTTTACATCCAAAAGCAATTGGTTTCATTTCTAATCCCACCCATCCATCACCTGTGGTCTTTGTTCATCGCCAAACTCTCTCCAAGCAAAAATCAAAACAAATTAATTGTTCGATTCATCCCCACATGTCCCATTGATTTCCAAAAGTGCTGTGAGATATTTTTGTCCATTCATTTTTGGCAAATGTTACTATTTAGAGCAAAATGAAGTACGAGATGAAATTAAGAAACACTTCCAAATTGATATTTGGACATGTAGACTAAAAAATCGATTATGGCATGCACCCAGTGATTGTTTTGTAACTTGTGGTAGCTTGTTTTATCTGGATTTCCACGTTGCTTGTTGGTGAGTCACCATGCAGTTGCTAGCTTGCTGGAAGCTACAACGTGACTTTTGTCCAAAAGCGACTAACTGGAAAGTGAGTACTAATTAGTGCTTTTAGATGAGAAAGTTCACAATGGGAAAGCAAGTTCCCTCAGGAACGAGACGTATGCTAATCGAATGAATAAATTAACGAATTGGATCATCCTGAACTATGTCAACATCAAACACATTGCCAAAGCATTTGACTGCCACATTTGCCACTTCCGCCACCGAGGGACAAGCTCCTTCTCCAACAATATCAAGCATACTCGTAACTCCTCGTTCCTCGATTCCACAGGGAGTTATTATCTCTTTATCAAAGTGGTTTAAATTTGGCCTGACATTAATGGCACATCCATGAGTGGTTATCCACCTCGAGGAGCTTACGCCCACCGCTGCAATTTTGTTCATGTTCACCCAAACTCCAGTGTTGATTTCATCCCTGTTGGATTCTATATCGAACTCGCGCAAGGTTCGTATTATAACTTCTTCGACTTGACGTAGGTACCAATGAAGATCTTGTTTGAACGCCGAGTGTCGTAGATTCAACATGGGGTAAATGACAAGTTGACCGGGTCCATGATAGGTGACTTCCCCTCCGCGTTCGATTCTGTAGACTGGTGCTCCGTTGGGTGCGTAAACGGGAGAGTTCTGGACTGCGCCACTCTCTATCATAGCGGTGACCTGTTCTCTGTCGCTGCGCTGCTCTTGGTAATGTAGAGGAAGCTTAGATCTATTAACAAGTAAACGAGAGGCATCCTCTCCACGATACGTTCTACTCAATCGATGTAGCTTTTCTTGGAACGAGTCATGCTTATTTTGATTGGGGGCATCCAGAAATTTCAAATGCTCCTCCGATGCCCCTCGGCCCATTGTGTACACAGGCTCATGCTCGAATAACAACAGCCAATCCCTATCACTGTTCTCTGATGCGTCAAGTTCACGGCCATTCTCCAGTGGAGAAATGTCAATTGACCCCTGCGCTCGGAGATTGTTCAATCGCCTTTCCAATAAAACATGTTGCCACGCCCATCCTTTCCAGTAGGGAATCGCGCTACCGCCTTGTGAGGACAGAGCGCTTCTCACGTGAGCGACGTGCTTCTTTGCCTTCGCGTGTGGTGACGGAGCCGTGGATACCTGCCGTCTGAGTTGTTTGAGGACTGAGGTAGTGTAGTCCGAAGGATGTGCCGACCAACGTTGAACAAAAGACATGTTAGTTTTTTTCCCCTTGGGCCTTCTGGGTTTTGTCAAGACTTTTTCAAATTCTTGTTTTTGTGCTGGACAGGAAATGATCTGCTTGGGTGTGAGTGTTTTTTGCAGTCATAGTCCGTAGCAAACCTGAGTCACTGAAATTATTTTTTCTTTTCAGAGCTGAGTTTGGTATCCCAACTAGTTCACAGTGAATTGATTGGAGTATATTGTGTAGAATAAATTTTTTTCACTCTTTTTTAAACTATTCCTATGTAACAATTGAGGAGATTCTATCAGGTATACAATCTTTTTTCTATCTGTCATTCAAAAGCAATGCCAAGTCGAATTTTCCTAAAGCCTGAAATTCAATTCTTAATAGTCAGTGTTTCTTGCACACATAAATTTATTTCCGATTGTGTTCAATCCTTGGATGGAAACCTATCCAGATGTCTACAATAAACATGATCAAATCATCATCTTCTCTCACCAATGACCGAGAAAGTGAGAATATTTTCTTATTTCAATTCTTTTCCTCCAATAGGAAGAGGAACAAAAAGGGTGATTTTTTTCTTTGCTTAAAACTAGAAATAGCACAGAAAAAGGAGTTAAGATTTTTCACTCTTTTTAGTGTTATTTGGGATGTGGCAATGCTCACTCAGCCAGGGGCTCCATGTACCCAATATACATAAATCATTAAATTTTAGCGCCAGATCCAAGCTACCTAGTCTCTAAACTTTTTCTGCAGATCTCTAATGATTGGTTTTCGGGAACAGTCCCAAAACTCTTTATGTCCATTCCCTACATTTTTTCTTCTAATTCCTATGTTATCTGTCTCGATTGATCTTTGTTCATTGCACAACATCTTTCCACCCATTCAACATTAATTCCATTAAAATACTACTTATTATTCACAACAGCACTACAAACAGTGAACATAGCAATAATGAGAAGGTAATCCCTTCTTTTGATCACCCTTGCTGCTTTGTTTCTTGTAGGGATGAGGATATGAACTGTGGTATCATGTAAACAAACGTTGGTTGAAGAGGAGATGACAATGCCCAATATGACAATTCCTGAGATGATGAAGACTCCATTCTATCCATGGACTACTAGAAATAGTGAAGAGGATGCTGGAGACAAGAGTGAGAACACAATTTTGGGAGAGCTTCCACCCATAATGAAGATGAGTATCAATTCATGCTCAGTCTTATATTTCTGTAAGTAGCAATCCAGCAACTGGACTGGACCAACAGTCTACTACATTATCACATCAAATTGGCATGATGTACATTGAATATGTTGCAAGAGATAAAAATATTTTTCCCAAAAACAATCCAATGTACATGGAAATGACAGAGGAATAACCAAGGCATCTCTTAAATCTAAACAGTACAATCATCTTTTGCTCATGCTCACATACTTTTGCAATTATCGTAGAGGTGAATTAGCCCAAGTCAGAGAAGTATGGAAAGATGATTGTGATCACCTTACTTCATTTACAAGTGTCAGAAAGCAAAGTGTATCCCTAACAGGAAGCAAAACCCTGAAAAAGATCTGTCAATACAAAGGCAAACTTAGTTCAAAATAGTTAGCCAAAGTTTTCCCATGTTTTTGAAAGCAATGGAGAGATCAGATATTGACAAAACTAACAGAAGGTCATGAAGAACAAAGAAAAGCGGCAAAAAATATGCCAAGTAAATTGACTGCCCATGTAGTAAAGATATCATAAAGAATGAGTGGGAGGTGGATGTTTTCATGGATACCATGAGGAATTCCATGTCTGGACAGTCCACAAAAAATAGATGTGAGTGTTGATATCAGAGAGGTAAAGGAGAGAATAAGGAAGGTGAATCAAACAATGAAGTTGCTGGTCAACTGCCAACTAATGATACTGGTGCCATTACTTACAAGGAAAAATTACTTTAATGATATCCATACTTCCAATTCAAAGGCTGCTGCAAAAAATTGGTCAAAGCTAGAAATTAAGCAAGTAACTAGTGAAGAAACTTAAGAAAATGAATCAATCATAGAACATAAATAAAGATTGAGAGATTGAGTCCAGCTCTTCAGAAGACAGTTATCACAATCACAAAGAAAATTGTTTGTCGTGCACAGCTCCTTTTTGTAAGAATGCATCCTTAGTGGGATGCAAGGCCCCGCCTTTGAATGATGCCATGAGCTAAAAAACTTAGAAAAAAGATTAGGTAGAATCCTGGTAAATAAGTGTGTTGAAGATGGATGAAATTCAATTATGACTTAAGTTTATTGGTTGACAATGAAGTAGAGATGCTTTCTTGATGCAAACCAAAACTGTGCACAATTGGTACATTTTTGTACTTTGGACTTAAAGAGATATTGTGTAAGTTCTACACACATCTGGTATGTTTCCAATTTCATTAATTAATGACACAACAGAATTGTCCCCAATTTACCTTTCTGGGAGAACCCATTCTGGCTTTTTGAAGGGTACTGACCCCTGTTGAGGGATGTCTTGAATCTCCTGAAAATTTAAATGCATCATTCATTCTATTCAACATTTGTGATAATTGATCTATGCCATTTGTTTGCATGATTAGATAATCGGTGTGGCTCATTGAATGAAAAAAACCTCTATGAGGAAAAATCCTTGTTGAGCCAGACTTCCAGGAAAATCTTTTGGTTGAGGATAAAAACTGCAAGCTGCTGGTGGCATGAGGTACATACATCAATGTGTGATTGTTTTCAAGTGTAAGTGTTCGTGGAGAGGGAGACTTGATGGATTTGACAGTTGCCATTTGATTTATGTACTCTCCTAAGCCAGAATGAAAATGATTACTTCCACAGGAAACCCTGATTGTCCTATCATATGATTTTTTGTGATAGTCCAAGTATCTCTTTCATACAGACTGAATGATTGTATGGGGTAAAAATGATTGTTTTACTATAGCAGCATTTTCACCAACCATGTGACCATAACTCTTGCTGAGGATATCTTAAGGTTGGTTTGGTGTTACCTGTTGTATCCCATTGATTATGTCTGTGTGTGATAGAGCAAAGCCAAACAATAGTTCCTCATCTCTTTAATTACAACACTAAATGAGGCGGTAGGCACTGTCTAGTAGATTTTGAGTGATTGGCATGATTGTGGTTGTTAGTGACATACAATACCACTAGATGCTGCTTACAAGGCCACAATTTGTTCAGCAGGTCAAACATCACTATGATTTGCTGGATGCTCATCACGAGTATGGTATGAGATTCACTTGGGGTTTTCAAAGACTCTGGTTGACTTCCACTGGATGCCTAATTATGTACATAAGGCAAGAAAATGAAGTGTCCAAACTGCCCTTTAATTGTGACAATGAGTGTACAATGTGGTATTTACCAGGTCTAATATTAGGGTACTGAGGATAGTACAGATTGTTTGCTATCTTGCGCATGCATTCTTGGTATTAGTGTGTATCCTTCTACTTGCCCTTTTATCTATGTATCAAGGGGAATTGTTGCCCTAATAGGTCAGCTACCGACAAGTGAACTATACCAAGTCATGCATGTTGTTTCTACAATCAATGTAAGGCATATACATCAATGTCTGTCTGTTTGAGTACCCATGAGAGTTGGGATTCAATTTTGAATGTGTTCCTTGTTATTTTGTAGTAAGTGCCCTCAAGGGAGGTCTGCACATGTATGATTCTTGATGGTGGTAAGAAAAAATGCTCAGCAGTTATACATAGTTTGCTTAGGTGCATGTCCACTACTCAGTATTGATCATGACTTTTATTTACTATTATTCTATGTTAGAACCATGTAGATCCAACAATATTAAAAACCATCTTGGAAGAGGATTTCAGGGAAATAAGCTGTTTGTTGACTAGGTCTCCTCTAGAAAGCTTTCTTGCATAGACTTACAATTTTCAGTTACATCAGAATGGCTTTAACCGGAAGGGGTGTAGTATTATCCTTCCTTATTTACACATGCGCTGTTGTTCCTATATTGAGGGGTGGCTATTAGTCTGCATCATTTTTTCATTCACGCGCAAGAATGGGCTGTCAGAAAAGAACTAATTTCAAGATTCAAGCCTCTTTCTCATGTTCAAGCTGAACGGCTTAATTTTAAAATATGGCTTATTCT